>JANCMA020266409.1:0-22398 GCA_024336925.2 Zoanthus solanderi | reverse complement strand
ACAAAGCCAACTACTGAAGATTAAAAGTCAAATTCTCTCAAATTTGTTCAATGAAAAGTATGGGCTCAGGTTGGGAGTATTTAACAATACAACTGGCACTGAAAGGGTTAATAACCACAACCTACTTTTATTTCCATGTAATTTAGACATCTGAAAGTTGAATCTTTATTGTTCATCTCCCCGAAAATAGCGTAAAGAGCTGATGTTTAGAGCCATTTTTTTCATATTATCAACTGTAATTAAGACAACTCAAGACTGAAATTATTGTAATTATCATCGCTGTAAGTAATGTAAGGAGCTTTAATGTTTAGACTGTTAGCCCTTTGTAAGAGCACCTGTAATTTAGACAACTCAAGGTTGTAACTTGAATGATCGTCTCTCTAAGTAATGTAAGAAGCTAATGTTTAGAGTGTTAGCCTTTTGTAAGAGCACCTGTAATTTAGACAACTCACAATTGAAATTTGAATAATCATCTATCCATAGTATAACAAACTGACATTAAGAGCATTAGTCTTTTGTAGGCAAATCTCAACTACACAATTCAAAGTTGAAAAGTTTATGATCATTGTCCTAACTAGTGAGAGAAGCTGATATTTGTACTGCAGTGTTCTTCTTCAAAGACACAGAAATAAACTGCCCTCAGGAGTAAAGTGTTTATATTAACATCATATTATATGCTGACATTTATAACTCCTTCATCAGAACAACTGAAAATATAATAGAAATTGAGAGTTTATATATGAAGAAAAAAACTGAACAAATACTATATTCACGTCAATGGCTCAGATCTTGGCGTTAAAGTCAAATTTGAAGATGGAGGAAAACCAGAGTACCCAGAGAAAACCCCTCGGAGTCAGATTGAGATTGACAAATCACAGCCCACTTGCGGAACCTGGGAATTGATCCTGGGTCATAGAGGTGGAAGGCACGACTGATAATCACTACGCCGACTTTACTCCATACTGGCAAAAGCTATCAACAAATAAGCTGACTGTTTTTCTTACCTGACAGTTGTCTGTGCAATCACAGCAGGCCAAAAAACCAGGATCTAAGATCACATTTACACCTGGTGCCCAGATTCTACAACTTATGTATTCAATGGATGGGGGAAACTCATTGTCAACTGAATTCACAACCTGAAGAACAAAAACAAGAATTTGTTATCGGTAAAGTAATAAATGTATGACAAAACCTTTGCAATTCTCTGAAGGAAGGATTGAAGGAAACAGTGGTTCAGATGGCAAAAGCAAATGGAGTGAGAATGTACGGGCATACATGTGTTAAGGAGGGATGATGGGCATGTTTTGAGAAAAGCACTGGAGTTTGAAGTGAAGGGAAAGAAGAAGTGAGGACGACCGAGGAAGACATGGAAAATACAAGTGGAGAAGGAGAGCAGGAGTGTTGGTTTGAAGGAGGATGCATTGAATTGAGTGAGATGGAGAGTGGGAGTTGGAGAGATTGCTGACAGAGTGGAGTAAATCAGGCCACCCCCATTTATAGGGATAAACCCGGATCAAAATTGGAACTGAATTGAATAAAGAAGGGTTAAAGATATAGGACGTTCACCATTTATATAAAAAAAAAACAACAGAATTTTCAGTCAGAAATTCAACTGATACTATTCATACTGCTGACAAATTTCATCATTATCATCATCACAAAAGCCATCATCATCATCACTACAACCATCATCATCATCACTACCACCAATATCTAGATTATCATCATCATCATCACTAAAACCATCATCATCACTACATTCATCATCATCACTACAATCATTATCATCATCACCACAACCATATCATCATCTTAATCATCATCTTAATCATCATCATCATTGTCATCACTACCACAAACATAACTTCCACTATTTTTATCAATGAACTTACAGCCACAGGGATGGGCTCACTTCCTCTCGAGTAGTCACCAATGATGCAATCCTAAAATATAATTAAACAAATTATTAACCCTCTTTCCAACACCCTCAAGAGTTTGATTCCAAAGGAAACCTGTGCTTCTTGCTTAAGTTCCATCTAACCCTTTATATTAATTTCACAAACAAAGGTATCTTTGAGACTTTTACGTGTCATGTTTCTGATGAAGGCCACCACAAGTGCGGCCGAAACGTAAAGTTTATAACCCAAATTTTATATGTGTAAACCATAAAGTTTTTAATAATTTTTAACTTTTTATTCACAAATAAAGTTCTTATAACAGTATCATTTTTTTGCTTGTCTACTTCTAACAATTCAAAGCCTTCATAAACTAATGACATCACGTGTTTGCACATGCAAAGTTCCAACCATGCCAAAATTATATTTCTTAAACACAATAAGCAAAAGCGCCACAACTCATAAAAGAAATTACCAGCTAGCTTTTTTAGCCAAAACTTGCAGTAACGGGGTTATCTTACCTTATCATCACTTAAACCATCTTTACAAGAGACAGCAGCATCAAAGCAGAACTGGTCAATGGACACATTGGTTGCCATAGTGATAGACACTGTCTCACGAAATAAAATGAAAATATTAGTTTGACTTATACTACTTACTCAGGGGTGGATACAGGATTTTAAAAAGGGGTTGGATAATTTTTTAAAAAAATTTCGCAGTACAAAAAACCCCCCATAAAATTATAACTTATGAAAACTTTTGAGTGCAAGTAAATTTCGGATTAGATACCTACATTAATTGTGCAAAAGGGATGTTGAAGCCATCCTTCTTGGGTGTATTGCCATATACTTCTCGCACACCTGGTCCCGACTAATCGGAACGAAACTGCTATGCATCGCAATGCAAGCTAAGTCAGAGAGACGTTCAGTTGTCATTGTGCTCCAAAGTCCAAACGAAATCAAGTAAGTCTTGGAGGGTTCAAAAAAGGAAAGAGTCCCCGTGGTCGCTTGTTAAAAGCTCGCTCCATTAACAGAAAAAAAAAACTTTAACTTCAATCCACCCCCCCCTGTATCCGCCCCTGTTACTAGAGCACTGTTGTGATGTGTTCACACATGCTAAATCATGTAATTAATTATTACCATTTGCATGCGGAATTTGAACAGTAAACGAAGGTTTCATATTAAATACATATAATAATTAAATGCATGCTGTTAACATGGACCCAAGGTTAGGAAAAATAATATTTTAGATAAAATATTGGACAGTGGAGGATCCGTTTAAGAACTGTTACTACTTACAGTATTGGGCCACCTCTCCATATGAACGCTGTTGATATAAACATAACAAACAAAAATAAAAATTAATAACATTTCCGGATGATCTACAGCTTAGCAGCCAAACCTGCTGGTCTGACTTTTGTCTTGTTATCAATTCCAGAAGGCTTGTCATCTTTTTTACACATTTTATATCTTTCAAAATTCTATTTTGTAATGTAATGAAAAGAGATTACAACTGTTGTCAATTAAGAAATATAAAATGGTTTCCGTGTTTACATATCCTGATGTAAATACGTGGAAGGTTGGGAGAACACATCCCTACCAGCTTTCTTGTGGTTAATTAGTTTCTCCTTCATGGGAAATCAAAGACTTTCATCCACTTAACACTACCAAAACTAGTGATAAGCACCAGGTATATGGGCCACTTGGCATGTAAAGGATTTCTGTAATCATTATTTATGAAACCAAAAGATTTAAATTATTTAAACATACCAGCCTACGGCCACATGGGGAACGATAATACACTTCCTTTCTGTTACCAGGATGGCGACACACCATTTCACTAAAAGACAAAAAAAGATAGTTGAAACTTCAGGATTCCAGAAAAACTACTTCACTTTTGAATTTGAGAGTTGAAAGTTGAAACTCTCCATTATGCAGTATTTTCATTACAAACATCACAGATGATAATAATGATGCAGTCAAGGGTTTTCCTATGCTCAAGAATTCTCACAAACTTTGCAGAGGTTTTTACCAGGCTATGAAGGCAGAAGAAACAACGATATACAAAGTGCATTTGTATAGATATATTTCTTCCTTTCATGAAACTGTAAATTCTCACAACTTGGAGACAGCCAACCACATTGCTTACATAATTTTTGTGTTTCACAGCACTATGAAATCACATTTGTTGACCAATCGAAAGGAGCGCACTATCCAAATTATTTTATAAAAATGTTTAACATCATAGTTATGAAATAAAAAACATTTTCTCTACTGAAAATGATTCCAATAAGGGCCATATGGCTGATCAACCAATTCACTCACTGACAGGGAGTCAGGTTGGCGTAGGGGTCATTAGTCACGCCTCCCACCTCTATGACCCGGGGTTGACTCCTGGGCTTCGCACGTGGGATGAGATTTGTCAATCTCAATTTGACAAAGAAGGTTTTTTCTCTGGGTACTCCAGTTTTCCTTCCTCTGTAAATTTGACTTTCACACCAAGAACTGAGCCGTCGAGTGATTAAACATTAGCCTCAGGCTAGGAAGAATGGGCAACCACTTCCTTCACAACTGACGTTAAATAAAGTATTTTACTCACCGTTGCCAACCAAGAATAAGAGGAACTGCCAAGGGACTATGTTTTGCTCTCTCTTTTTTGTCTAAAGTTTGTTCAAGACAACAGCTTTGGCTGCATGTATGAGGGCCTACACATGGATAAATGTACACAAGCAAAGAAAGTCACTATGAACATTCAGGTGGGGTTTAGGGGGCCATTTCTAAACATAAGACAGAGGGAAGGAGATCTAAATCATGATTTTGAAAATTGTTTGTTAAATGGGAAAAGGCTAACCTTACTTTATTATGTGATTTGCCTTAATTTTGGCTAAATGGATTAAAATCATTGCTATCAATGATACATACTGGCTGTCTACCACGATTATTCAACAAACCCAAAAAGCATGAGCCCTTTTTAAAAATGGCAAATAAATAAAACTTTTTTGTGATGTTGATCACCACGTTCACCACCATCATCACTACCATTACCACCACCACCATCACTACCATTACCACCACCACCATCACTACCATTACCACCACCACCATCACTACCATCACCACCACCATCACTACCATCAGCACCACCGCCATCACTATCCTCACTGCCACCATCACTAACATTATCACCATCACCACTACCATCACCATCACTAACATTATCACCATCACCACTACCATCACCATCACTAACATTACCACCATCACCAACATCACTACCACCACCACCATCACCAACATCACTACCATCACCACCATCATCACCACCATCATCACTACCATCACCATCACCACCACCATCTAAGCTATCACCAGCACAACTAATATCAACACCATCATCATCACTTCCACCATTATCATCACTGATCAAGCAAGCAGTTTTTAAAAAAGTCAAAGAAATGAAAGACAGCAGTGTTGAAGATTATCATTATTAACAGTACCACAACCTATACCACTACCACATTCACCATCACCAATACCCACTATACACATCATGACTACGACCATCCTCATCATCATCACTACCCAAGATGCACATCATGATCACTATCATCATCACTAACTACCATACACATCATAACTACGACCATCATCATCACTACCTATCATGCACATCATGAACACTGCTACCATCATTACCACAACCGACTAATCATATCATCAGCAAAACAATTATTACCAAACTCATCATAGTCACCACCACCATTTCTGAAATCATAATCCCCTCCAAAATCATCCCCAAAACCATCACATTCGTCACTGCCACCATTATAATCATCATAAAACAAACCACCAATTTAAGTAAATTTTGCTTACACATTTTTGCTTCTTTACCATTTGATATCTGTCTCTGTGTAGATGAAAATTTACAGCTATAAGCTATCAAACTTAAATGTTTTCTTAAGATTCTAATTCAACTACCTGCAACATGCAGCAAAACAAAACCACAAACATCTTGAAACAGGGGAGATTTTAAACTTACCTCTAACTGCACTCTTTATGGAAATAAGTGACATCTTTGTTGGGAAATTCTGTCTTTGGTCAGGTAACTGTGTCTTAAGTCTAGCTTCAATACGTGAAGCGACATCCTGTTTCTTATGAGTGTCCTCCAGATGGGTGACTTTGACAATTGGTGCCTTGTTATCAACTGCACACCTGGCATCACGGCGGTCAGACCTCAACCAAGGAGCCTCCCACTTGGGAAATATACAAGTAATGAAAAAAGTTCAAAATTCAAGTGAACAATAAAAATAAAAGTTGATAAAAGTTTGTATAAAAATGATGATGGTTTTATGGCCAATTTCTAGTAAAATTTAAATGAGCTGGTTTCATCATCAGTTATTGTGATAGTGAAGTCCAGTAAAAAGAGGGCGTGTAGAGGCCACAAATGTAATAACTGTCCTCAAATGTAATAAATGGCCACAAATGTAATAACTTTTGGCTTCAAATATAATAAAGGCCTTAAATATAATAACCTTTGACCTCTCAAATGTAATACCTAAATATCAATGCATTGTAAATTTGATAATCGCTGCTATCACTCAAACTGTTCGGAACATTGAAATCACACATTTGAATAGGAACTCGAAGAAATGTGTTTTGATATATTATAGTAGACTGAGATACCAATACTGCTTTGTTGTTCTTCAATCACTTTTGACAGAAAATAAATATATTTGAACCCTTGCAAAATGAAAGGAGAACAAGTTTTCCTAATCTGCACGTCAGCAACTGCAAAGCAGGTTAGAACTCATTTAGCCTGGCTAAAACTGTTTTTTGCTTATCTTGTAAGGATTCGTTAAGAAACCGGTTGGAACTGGTTTTGATTATCGCCTGACCGCACAAAGCAGGCTAGAGAATTTCTAACAATTAGCAATTGCTGCACAAAAGTATATGCAACTGAAAAAGTCTAAGCTATAACTCGCTGCTTCTGCTAAGGAGTATCTGTGAATCAAAAACATTGGCATTTCAGGCGTTAGTCTTTGGTTG
The DNA here is from genome assembly GCA_024336925.2 of Zoanthus solanderi. Classification (NCBI taxonomy): domain Eukaryota; kingdom Metazoa; phylum Cnidaria; class Anthozoa; order Zoantharia; family Zoanthidae; genus Zoanthus; species Zoanthus solanderi. Next base: position 15,458 of record JANCMA020266409.1, on the reverse strand, counting down.
AAGATGAAGATATAAGAGCACAGGGAGCCTACCTCCTGCTTTGTGAGTTTGTTGGACTGCGTGGGTAATACTGTATCTAAGCTTGCTGTATCTTCCAAGTCAATCACTTCAACATGTCCATTTCTTGAGGAAATGGCTTCCTTTGGTACTATGAAAAAAAAAAAGCTAGCTAAAAAGCTAAATCCTTTACAAGCCAAGTGACCCATGGAGATAGCACTTATCTCCAGTTTCTGTAGTGTTAAGCAGATGGATGGGACACCAATCCATCGCAGGTTAGCTCCCAGCAGACACTGGTAGTCATTTACCTTCCCCAGAATAATGGAAAGCCGAGTTAGCTTAGGCGGGAAAGAAAGTCACACAAATTAGTTGAAATCTTAGCAGTGCCAGGGATCGAATTGGGGACCTTGTGGTCGGAAGGCAGAGATCTTACCAACTGCACCAACCACACCCACCCTATAAAAAGAAATGTACTATCAAAGGAATGTACGATTGCTACAATGAACCAATTAGCAAGTTGAAAACAATAAACCTAAATATGAAGTTAGATATATTCCTAAAGAACAATGTAGTTTTACACTATTTGCAACTGTGTATTGTTCAAGGTGTGACTTTTTGCTCTCTCTCACAAGTATTTTTGAATATTTACCAACATTACGATGCTGAGAATGAACGAAATGAATCTGCAGTCACTTATCCCTTTCAGTCCCAGACAGTTATCAACACCCAACATCTCCTTAGTTTGTACATAACACTTACAAAGTAAGACATGAATTAATTATTTTGGTAATGAGAAATTGAGAATTGATCAAACAAAGCAAACTACTGAGGATTAAAAATAAAATTCTCCCAAACTTGTTCAATGGAAAGTATGGGCTCAAGTTACAAGAATTTAACAGTACAACTGGAACTGAATGGGTTAAATCAAGAGCACTTTGAACTAGGAACTCAAAACTGGCCTATTTGGTCTGTAACTATATAGCAGACAAATCAAAGCCTTAACTCGGACCTCAATTTATGTGACTGTATAATTGCACTCTTGTTTGAAATTGCTAACAACCGTGTTGCACATTGGGTACGATTTAAAATCAATTGTATGACTGGAAAGAAGTTTGTGTACTAAACATTAATGTATACTTTCTGAAAACACTTTACAGGCATAACTCTTTTTTCTGGAATTATTTACATCACATAAACCAGTAAAGACAAATTGCAATTACAGACATAATAGATACTTCGTTTTCTTTCTCTTTTAAGATGTCAGTATTCTCTTCTTGCATGTGGAATTTGTCAATGGTAGAACATTCTTTTGATCTCCAAACTAATATTAAAAACCCTATTTCCTTACCAAGTCCTGCATTTGTTCGTTTCCTCAATGTACTCATTTCAATGATGGACTTTGTGCTCTCACTCAAAGTGCTTGGAGGCCCATTACCAGTGGGGCTGGGATGTGTCACTGAAACTGGCCCATTGAATGAGGGGCTTATTTCACTCATGGAGGTGCCAGGTATGTTGGCATTCTGAGCTGCATCTGCACAAATAGGAAAGGAGATAATCGATAAGCTCATTATTACCATCATCAGCCTAAATCTGTTTACAAACTATTACAACTCAGTCATCAAAGGTGGCTTTTAGCCAAGTCATGAAAAATGCGCTTTAGTATGTGGCTGAGAACGAAATGAAGCCGAGACCAAAAGCTTTGTTTTGTAGACATGGGATTAGCAGACAATGAAGAACAAAAAAAGGAAAAATTCTTTGATTCAAACTTGCAAGCTTATATTTGTATTATTTCTCCCCATGATTAATTCTCCACCATTATGGGCAAGAATTACTCAATCACTGACATTGTTAATTATAAAAATATTTGACTCAACATGATTTAAATGATCTTAGGCTTCTCTTGGCCAAATGCAAAAAGAGAAGGGCCTTGGTTACAAAAGCTTAATAATCAGTCGTCGGTTGAATAGATATCTGAACAGACATAATGCCGCTGAAAAAAATAGCAAAACAGTTACTGTTCATCAGCAGGATGCCTAAACTGTGTGCAATTCTACAATTGGTTTCGGTTTCATCAAATCCTGACAAATGACATGGATGACAAAGTACAAATGATTGGCAGAGCCCCTTTGACGACATGAAGGCCTGTTGGCATTTCACTCCTTAAAAGGTGCAACCAATAGCAAGAAACATACAAAACAAAGCTTCGTAACATATTCCTAACTCTATGTGGTAAATAGATGATTTGTTGTGCACACACAGAATAACTTTAAACTAACGAAACTCTTTTCCCATGCTGTCATCATTTTTTGTGAGTTTTTTTCATCAATTAGAAATAATTTTTCTCAATTTTGTGCATCGGAGGGCAACTTGGTAAGTTTTTCTGAAGTTTGATAATTATTGTTATTGAGAATTTTTGAACATCTACATTCATTTAAACAAACTTATGAATTTAAAATTGTTATTTCTTGAGATTTCATATAGAACCAATAAATTTTATATGCCACTACTTACAATTTAAAAAGACTTTGTTAAGCTCATTAATGGATTTCATGCACCTTTCAAATTGTATTACAAGCATACAAAAGCAAACCAAATGATCAAATTGTTGAAAAAGAGTAAACTTTTCATATCAACTGTGAGGCTGTGTTTTTGATTGGTCAAGACCAAGAGTCTCAGACAGACAATTGGTCACTGAGCGGTGGCTATAATCTAACTACCTTTATTCTTTTTTCCTGTTGATGTTTCTTGAGTAACTGGACTGGTACTAGTTGATAATTGTTTTGAGCCAGAGTTTACTTTATTTCCGTCCCCAACTAAATCCCTTGTTGATCCTGCACCTATGTCTGCTTGCGTTGATGATGACAATGGGACATCAACTGGCACAGGATCCAAAGGTGATGATGTGACAGATGTTGATGTGGATGATTTGTTGCCCTACAATTGATCACAAATTGAAGGGTCTAGTACAAAAACAACTTATGTGACTTTTTATGAATTGCTAAATTCTCCCAAGAGTTATGAAGAAATAATGAGGATAATGTAGGGAGAGATGAGAACTTGATCAAAATTCTTTTGTCATTTTTGTCTAAGACAAAAGCAATGTGACTTTGTATGAAATGCTAAATTCTCCCAAAAGGTATGAAGAGATAAGAGGGATAATCTAGTGAGAGTTGAGAACTTCATCAAACATCAATTATGCCGTTTTTGCACTAGACCCTTCAATTAAAAAAGCGATATCAACACAATTACTTTCATCTATTCTGTTTGACAGCAATTTTTATAAACATTCTGTGCTCATGATGAGATCTGAAACCACCACCTTCTGAACACTGAGTGAATGCTCTACCCTCTAAGCTACAAGGATTCTTACAAAGGCCAAGTCATATGTTACCATTTTAAAACTTAAACTATGGACTGTGTACTCTGGACTCTGGACTGTGCACTTTGGACTGTGCACTGTGGACTGTGCATTTTGTACCATGCACTCTAGTCCTCTGGACTGTGCACTCTGCACTGTGCATTCTAGACTGAGCACTCTGGACTGTACACTCTGGACTGTACCCTCTTGACTGTGTACTTTGGACTGTGCACTCCGGACAATAAGTGTAATACATGCACTTTATATTTAACAATAAGCATATTAACTAGAAATGATTATGATTATTTTTCACATGGCTACAATCTGCAAGGTTAGTGGAAGGTAACAAATATTCTTTAACTGATATTGCTGACTGAAAATTAAGATTAAGAAAGCATTACCACATCTTGTCCTTGTTGACCAGAGTTCTGTAATTGTCTTAGTTCTTGTTGCATTTGTTGCTCACCTGCGAACAATTAAGAGTAGTTGTTTTCACACACTAGGAACTACAGCAGTTCTCAAGGAGGGATATTTTGGATCCTAACTTCATTTTTGCTTTACAAAAGTTAGTTCATGCTGTTCACCTCCTCAAGTACAACATCTGTATTTCCAAGTGACCATGGTTGTACCAGCAATTAGGATAATATGGAGTATAACTTACTAAATATTACAGTAATATTATTCATAAGTTATTTATGAATTAAATTATTTTTATTATTTACAACATAAATTATTTGATAAGTATATTATTGCTACTTAAGAAGTATCAGGTGAAAAGCAATATTTATGAAAATTCTGACGGGATGCCAAAGAATCATTAGAAATGGGGGAGCTCAAACTTAATTCTTCTAAAATAAGATCTATGACCAAAAAAATAAAGAAATCAAAACACCGTAAAAAACAATTCGCCATAAAAATAAATTTGAACACAATTAAGAGAAAATAAATTATTAAAAATTAACTTAAAATCAAAGACCATAAAAATAAAAGAGGATGGTGCACTCTTGGCATGTTTGGCTGCTCATCGTAATGATGGGAATGATTGTGGTTATTGTCACAGTTACATTCATGTTTGTGTTGGTAATAATAATCATGATGACAATGGTGGTTGTAGTGATGATGGTGGTGATGATGCTAATGGTGGTAAAGGTGATAATGGTGAATATGCTGATGTTTGTGGTGCCGGTGATGGTGATGATAATGGTGGTTGCAGTGATGATGGTGGTGATGATGCTGATGGTAGTAAAGGCGATAATGGTGGTGATGCTGATGTTTGTGGTGCTGGTGATGATGATGATAATGGTGGTTGTAGTAATGAAGGTGCTGATGGTGCTGATGGTGGTTGTAGTGATGGTGCTGGTGATATTGATGATGGTGGTTGTGCTGGTGCTGGTGATGCTGATGTTTGTGGTGCTGGTGATGATGATGATAATGGTGGTTGTAGTAATGAAGGTGCTGATGGTGGTTGCAGTGATGGTGCTGGTGATATTGATGATGGTGGTTGTGCTGGTGCTGGTGATGCTGATGTTTGTGGTGCTAGTGGTGATGATGATGGTAGTGGAAGTGATAACGGCTATGATGCTGAAACAGTTTGTGGTGGTGGTGCTGGTGATTCTGATGGATACAATAAAGTTTTAAAATGCTTACCTTTTGGGTCAGTTTTGGAATACAAGGAGACACCAAAACATGGTTTGGTGATACTATAGTCAACATAGGGTTCAGTTATCTTTGATAACCGGCCCATCATTTTCCGGGCTCTCTTGCGCGACTTCTTGGCATGTCGGCCTATCTGTGTTAAAGCAAAAAATTAGGGCAACATAGCCTTACAGCTCTGACTCAAATTTCCATTCTTCAAAGATCAGTAAATGAATACCAGCTTCTGCTGGGAGCTAAGCTAAGATGGTTTAGTGTCTCGTCAAGTACCCTCATCCACTAACACGACAGAAACAGGAGAAAACATTAGATCCATGGGCAACTCAGCTCAGAAAAGTACAGTGACACCCAAGACAAAACTTAAGCAAATCCAGTGCCTGGTTTAACGATGCAATATTATTGATGGTTAACAGTTATTGTAACAACGGCAAGCAACAACCTGGTCAAAAACAAAATGGGCGTCCATGTCACTGGCTATATACAAAATGCTGACTTCATTTTTGAGGGAAGTTAGGATCATTCTAATGAAACACCAGTCCAAAGAAGCAAATACTTTTATGGTATAAAATAATAATTCTTTTTGCATTCTGTACAATCTTTTGAGTTTTTCTTAGTGAATTGAATAAAAATCACTGTAATTCAGAGTTTCTTACCAATTCAAGGTATAAAGGCTCAATTCGAGTTGATCCTCTGTAAATCCACTCTGACCTATTATCAACTTGGAATAACATCTGAAGTAATAAATAATAAAAAATAATTATTAAAAATAAACAAACAGTTATTATTTATATGATTATTAATATACTATTATTGTTTTAAACCTTTCAAAATTACAATGTTAAGGTAGTTATTAGCTGCTTAAGAACTTGCTTAAAAAAACATTACCTTCACTAAACTACAGTCTAGCTGCATCACTTTTGCTTTCAACCTGAAAATGAAAGGGTCAAACATCAGCAGTATCATCATCATGGTTAACATTGTCACCACAACTATTCCCATCATTTCCATCATCATAATTATATCACTTTAATCAACAGCACCACAATCACTACCAACATCATCATTATCATGATAACCATCACCATAACCATCATAATCACTACGGCCATGCTCATGCTTAGCAAACCAAATGCCCTTCTAAAATACATTTGATATAAAATTATATCATCAAGTACTGATAAGCACATGTGTACTAATAGCTAAATTCAAGTCACTAAAATAGGTACCAAGACCACGTTGGTAATGCCCATTACCCTTTAAATCTGCCCTAGATAATAGTGAGCCTGAGTTTAATTAACTAAGATCATGTTGGTACCAGGCAGTACCCCTTAAAATTAATCTACCATACATAGCAAAGAGACAAGGGCTATTCAGGTTGAAAGATTTTATATTAAACAAAACTCAAGTTAAAATGTTGAAACAAATTAAAACAAGTTTGATAAATAATGAGTCTAGGTGTTAATAATTAACTAAGGCCACGATGGTAGCGGGCATTACCCCTTAAATTTACCATAAATAATAGTGAGTCTGAGTGTTAGTAATTAAATAAGGCTACATTGGAAGCAGGCATTACCCCTTAAATCTACCATAAATAATAGTGAGCTTGAATGATAGTAGCTGTACATCTCACAAGCATTTAACTCTATGATTGATATATATGACATCACAGCACATACCACTTTCCTCTCCATTCTGTTTTCACCCACTGGCCAGTTTTCAATTGAACCATTGGTCTCTAAAAGTAAAAACTGCAAATTACAAATGCTCCTGCTCAGAATAGAATTACGCATTCTAGATATATGCTGAGACTTAGGACTGAGACTAAGGCAATTTTTTCCTTTTAAGTTATATTAAAATATTTAATGAATTTGAGTTATGGAGTCAATTCCAGGCCTTAGTGCCATGTGTGCACAAGATCATGTTTTATAGACATAGCACTTTGTTTAGCTGGTTTTTAGTCATGGATACGTGAAGCGTAGGAACAGCTATTGCTGTGGGTCAGAATATGCAAACTTGTCACTCACTCAGATGTAAACAAAAATTGATAATTCAAAATCATAGATGGTCATAACATTTGAATGAACAGTATGTATTCATGTATATTAATGAGCCACCACTCTAGTGAAAAATTCTGGGGAAAACACTCTTAAACTGCATGTTGGAATGCATCGAGCTGAGCACCTGTACAGAAATATCGCTAAAACTAGAATGTGAAAACACCTTTTTTAGAGTTCTTGGTACTACAAGGAAGAAATAACAAAACACACGAGGTAATTTTGAACCCTGTAGCTATATGAAATAGTTGCAAAACATGACCCTATTCATAAATGACAGTTTAAGTATTCTTTTGTCTACATTCAAATTAGCCCTACTAGCCTCGTTCTTGAGTTCCAGTTTCAAAAGAATATCTTACCACAAACGAGGCTAGTAGGGATAACTTGAATGCAGACAAAAGAATATTAAAATTGCTGCCATTTTTGAATAGGGTCTATAACCGATAACTGATTCCAAGATGATAAAAATATACCTCTGGATACTCTTCAAGGTACTCTTGTATGAATTCACGCGAATGTTGTGCCACATCTTCCCAGACATTTTTCCCTTTTAAATTGGACAACAAAGACAGCAATGGTGAGAGCAACATGTGGTGCAAAACTGATGGAAAACAAGAGGACAGAGGACCTAATGGAGATGTTGGAATTGAAGTAAAAAGTGGTTCAGATGGCAAAGGCGAATGGAGTAAGATGGTATGGGCATGTATTGAGGAGGGATGATGGGCATGTTTTGAGAAGAGCATTGGAGTTTGAAGTGAAGGGAAAGAGGAAGTGAGGACGACCAAAGAAGACTTGGAAGATGCAAGTGGAGAAGGAGAGCAAGAGTGTTGGTTTGGAGAAGGAGGATGCCTTGAACCGAGCGACATGGAGAGTGGAAGTTGGAGAGATTGCTGTTAGGGTGGGGTAAATCTGGCCACCCCCATTTACAGGGATAAAACCGGATCAAAATTGGATGATGATGATGAATGACATCAATTCAAAGCAATAATGACTTTCTGTAACTTAACATAGTTTGAACATCTCAAGTTTGAACAAACAAATAAATTATGTTTATCAATAGTTTCACAATTTTTTTCAACCTGCAACAACAACAACAACAACAACAAGTACTTTATTTACCTTTTGTGTGTTACGTTACATTATATATATAAATTCATAGTTAGGTGAAGGTGCTGGTTACCTGGAATAACCTAGTGGGGCTAATCGAGCCAGGTAACCAGAAACATTACAGAGTATATATATTAATAGATTACTACGGTACTTGAACGGAAGGGAAAAAAAAAAAAAAAAAAAAAACAGTACTAGAAATGCAAGCCTTCATTAGATGATGAGGGTGATGATTGGTTGATTATCACTCCCAGGTTGCAGCTGAAAAGTTGTGCTCTTTACAGCAACAAAAATGGTGTGACAATCCGACAAGTAAAATAGTGTTTATTCATTTTTACGATACGTAATATTATTTTAAAATTCAGTTAACTCAAGCTTTACATATTAAGTTATAAGTGGGATCGATGGGATCATGGTGATTTGTGGCTACCTTACTAAATAAGCTATTGTGTGCCAAATTTGGCATTATAATTATGACCACTAGAAAATAAGGATGGAAGACACGACAACCAACTTATAAAAAATAAGTAGAGTTTGAGAAGAAGAAATGAAGAAGACCATTTTCAAGAGGGATCACTCATACCTTGAGGATAGAATAACTTGAAGTGGAACTCACGAGCAAAATTGAAAAAACAGAAAAAGCAAAAAACATCAAGCAGTTAGAGTTTTAAAAAAAAGCAAGAGACAGGAAAAAATGTAAGGCACCAATGCTCCCTCAAGGAACACCATGTGCAAAGCAATATAGACACAAGTGGTGTACTTAGTCCTTCATATAAGCCTAGTTGCTCAAAATATCCTTACACCCATTATTGTAATGATAGCAACATTTCAAACTTTCGCATTCTACCAACAATAATTATTTAAAAACCAAATTTTAGAGAACTATATTTTCATTTACCTGTATGACGAACATAGTGAAGTTTTTTGACAGGAAGATACTGTGCAAAGCCGTCATCAAAGAATACCAAAAATCTGTAAACAAGTAACAAGAATGTGAAAATGAATTTACTAGTCACTGTATCAATTGCCATCAACACCAATGTATAATACCAACACCATTTTCTTCATCACTGACCTTCAATATCTTCCTTCTAATCATCATCATCATCATCACAACCATCATCATCAACACCATCATCATCATCACCAGCATCATCATCATCACCACCATCACCTTCACCATCATCACCATCATCACCATCATTATCACCATCATCATCATCATCATCATCACCATCATCACCATCACCATCATCATCATCATCATCATCATCATCATCATCATCATCATCATCATCACTACCACCATCCTCATCACCATCACCATCATCACCAACATCATCAAAATACCAACCTATTCTTGTTCTCTGGACAAGCAATCTCAGCAACAATTCCAGCATAGAGAACATCCAGCTTTCCATACACACCTAAAAAAAGGTCAGAGTTTTTTGTAATAATTAAATTCAAAACCAGGTTTTCAAATAATGAAAAACTTTAGGTAATTTCCAGGAATGTGATGCTTTGTCAAGGATTAGGAACAACAATTATTACTGTCACACCACAATTATGTACTTTTTCTGTGATTCTTTCATGTGAAAAACTGGTAGTTTAAATAATCATAAATCATGAAAGTCAAAGAAAGTGAGCTAGACCAATATGGTCTTAGTACCAATTTCTTGAGGTACCTTAAAAAAAGCCATAAATGGGATACTGTGCTAGTGTTTCAATAGAAGCAATTTTATAAATTTTCAAGTTTTATGCCATGGTATTCTTAGTTTGTTACCACAGTTTGTTATCTCTGGTTTCTGTAGTGTAAAGTGGATGAGAGTCTTTGACTCCCCCTGGATAAGACACTAATCCATTGCAGGTTAGCTCCCAGCAGAAGCTGGTACTCATTTACCTACCCCAGAAGGACAGAACGCTGAGTTAGCTTAGGCAGAAATAAAGTTGCATAAATATTTAAATTTTGGCAAAGCTGGGTTCAAACTGTGGAACTTGTGCTCGGAATGCAAAGACCTTACCAACTGCACCAACCACACCCGCCCATTTTCAACATATCAATTGGGTTCGACTGTCTTATGTGGATGGCAAATTTCTATTTTTCAATATCCTTCGTATATAAAGAAGCTATAATTTTTTTAAACATGCAGTTAAAAACTGCTGAAGCCTAATCAGGCTTCTGCATAAATAATATTTAATTATGTAAAGTGCTACAACGATGAAAACTGAGTGCCCCTTTTTTACCTTTACATGAAAAAAGAAAAGAGTATGCCTTGAAATGGCTTTTGTGAAATCATGAGTCTCAGTTTTCATAATTTTTTAAACATGCAGTTAAAAACTGCATATTGATTTTAAATTGTTTTTCATATGTGAGCTTGTTGTTACTTTTGTTGTGTGGCGTATGCCACGAATACTGGTTTTAACGGTTTATCTATTGGTTTTCCTTACTTTACTAACATTGTTCAGTTACTGTGCTCACTTAGTGGGTGGCTCCACCTGAATTGTTCTTCAATTGGTACAGTATTTAATGGAACCGAAACCAATTGTAGAATTGCACACAATTTAGGCATCCTGCTGATGAACAGCAACTGTTTTGCTATTTTTTTTTAGCAGCATTATAGCTAGTATAATAAAGAAGATTTCTAAGTTAAGTAGAATTCTCTGCTGGGGGAAATGATGCTACTTGACATGCTTTGACTAAAAATTTGGCCCTATGGGGTGGGGGTTTTGCTCACATTTGACCTCAGACTATGTCTAATCCCCCACCCTGGCCTGGGGGGGGGGGAAGGTGGGGGTTTCAATTGACTGGTGTATAAATGTTTTTCTTTTCATCTATATTTGAATCTATTTGCTTCCTTCAACATTGTGTCTGAAAAATCCATTATGTGATACTATACAAAGTAACTTTCTGCCTTCATCATTGCAACAGGTCCCTTGCCTACCTTTATATAGTTTATCTATGGTTTTGTCTCTGCCTCTTCTTTGGCCAGCAAACTCATGCTTCCTGAAGGCAGAGATCCAGCATGATACCCTCTCCACATGGCCAAAGCCACACACAACGAATGGTAGTCTCGAGATTTATAAACAATCTTGAACTTTGCACGTATAACACTGTCCAAGGCTGGTGCATATGCTTGACAACAATATAATAATGCTTTCAATGGTTTGTTTGAAACTTGACCCTAAATACAATAATGCTCCTGATTTTAGCTCAGTGTCTGGTGAGTGGAATTTTGATTGTAGTGATTAGTTGGTTTAATTTATAGAAACCTCTGGTAAAAGTATTGGCTGCAGTGGAGATTCTTGTAACAAGTAAAATTTAGATAATGTAATCATTTATGTTAAAGTAACATAAATAAACCAACAAATAATCAACTAGTCACTAAAAGCTCCTGCTTCTAAGAACTTAATCTAGATCCATTGAAGGGGACATTACCCTGAGAGCTTTACTGACAGACCTGTATAACTGGTTTGAATATCATAATAACCTGATATTATTAACCTTCTCTTCTGCAATATACCATTTTTGCATTAATTTTTGAAGTTGCTGCTTTCTAGAATGACAGCTGATTCAATTTGTACAGTCTTAGCCTCAACTATTCCTAAATGCCAACATAGTTTTACGCTACTTACAACTGTGAGCATTGTTAGAGATGTGACTTCTTGCTCTCTCTCTCTCTCTCTCTCTCTCTGTCTTTTTCTCTCTCTCGTAGCAACAAAATGGGGCTGAGACTGTATAAAATGAATCTGAAGTTATTTAATTTAGCAGTAATTAGGAATTCAAAACTGGTCTATTGCTTAAATGATAGACATTGCAATTAAAAGATCATTTCATAGTTCAGAAAGAACTTTGCTTACCTTCCAGAGAGCATTTTCAAAAAGTTGTTGCAGAAAGAATTTCTCTAGTGGAGAAATACTTTGTAATGTTAAGCAAAGACATTGGAAATTATGCCACTGCCCTGGAGTCAATAAGAGAGAAAGGAGCAAAGCTTTCAGTTACAATTGATAGCTATGCAGAAGAAGAATATCCCTCTACAAAAGAATGTCTGACCGCTGTTGCAGAAAACTTTGCAACAGTACAAGATTATGCAGGTGCACAGGTTTGTCTTTTTAGTTTTTGCATACTTTTTCACAACAAAAACTGGTTCTAACCATGATTATTTACAGGTTTCTCTTTCATTAACCCCTATTCAGGGAAGAAAGCTCATGATTAATTTTTTGAATTGCAGGCTTGTAATCTCCCTCCATTTTTGCCTGGCAGTTGCTACTCTACATCTAACAGTTCTTTCCACACCAGCATCAAAGTTGACTGTATCTCCCAAATAGCAAAAATGGTTGACAGCATCAATCCTTCACCCATCCACCTCCCAGACACTTTCCACTTCCTCCTCTCGTCCACCAACACACACTGGGCACATAAAGTTTTTTTTTTTTGGGGGGGGTGCTCAAGCGGGCAAGATAAAAAGAGTCCTGTAATCTGATTGGTTTCTAGGGGTTTCGTTAGCAGGCAGAATTTTACCATCTTGCCAGCCAGCAGATAATAGTGAATTCATGACAAGCAAAGCCAACAAAAGTTTTAGTAAAAATAAATTTAAAAAAATATATATATATATTATTTGGTGGCTGGGAGGTCTGTATTGAGAAAAATTGTGCCCTCGGTCTATGTACGGACAGAGGCCACGGTCCTTATGCAAGACCTCGGGCACAGTTTTTCTCAGTATGGACCTCCCGGCTGGCAAATAACATATATGTACTCCTGCTACTCTTCTTAGATCTAACACCTTTGGCATCATCTCTGACTTAGACAGTTTGATTACCATGTTCTTGAAGGCAATGTTCCAATGTCTTCCCAGCAATACAAATTGTGAGACAGTTGGATTAGTGTGTTTATAATTTGTACAATATTTATTTCCACAATGGATAATATTTTTAGTTTATTAACGTTGGTAATCTTTTGAATCAGTAGCCTGAATATTTTTCTCAGGCCTTTCTTTTGTAAATAATATTGCTTAAATAACTGTATGCATAAAATTATTTCAACCATTTTAGGTTGACTTTTTACAAGCAAAGGTAATCCAACCATTAAGTCTGTACACCACAAACTGTAAACTGACCAAGGACTACATGAAGGGAATGACAACAGCACGGGACAAGGAAATAGCAAAATACAAGGTTGTTGAGAAACTTAAAGCAAAGGAACCAAGCCATTCAAAGAAGCTTGTATCTTTTAAAAAATTACTCCAAAGTTTTATGATAATTAATAGTGTTATTTGAAAGTATAAATTATTTGTTATTCTGTTGTTTTATCTAAATTCACATATTTTAATTTAGTACCTACAATACAGTAGCTGACAAGCCAAATTATTTATGCTATGAACATATTTTAAAAATAGCTCGAAATTCCTTGAAGGTAAACGAAACTACTTTAAAAATAGCTGTCAGTATTTGTTTTGCTGTACATGCTTTAATTTCCTGTATTTCTGTTTTAGAGGGGATTATATTAACTTTGAAAGAAAAAGATATATAAATATATTATGGAATATATGTACACAAACTCTGTTGCACACCCAACCCAAAAACATTGGTGTAATGCCCTGAGTGGAACTCAAAACCTTGTCTCCCTATTTTATAGTCAACAAATATACAATCAGGGACCATCACACTGGCAACATTACAGATTACTGTAGCTTTGAGTCAACCAGTGGGAGTATCCCATGGACCCAATAATCTCTTCATTTGATAATGTATCTGCCTCTAAAACATTTTAAAAGGTTCTGACCAACAGAATTTTTTTATCCAGGTTTAGAGGCTAGTCTATTTAAACAAAATTAATTATGGAATATACATAAATTGTGTAGCAAATTTTCTTTTCATCCCACTCATCTGAAAAAATTGGTATATTGCCTTGAGCAGGACTCAAACCCATACCTTTTTGTTTTCTCTTTAGGCATGTTAACCACTACTCCATCAGGTACTGTATTCTCTTTAGGCATGTTAACCACTACTCCATCAGGTACTGTATTCTCTTTAGGCATGCTAACCACTACTCCATCAGGTACTGTATTCTCTTTAGGCATGCTAACCACTATTCCATCAGGTACTGTATTCTCTTTAGGCATGCTAACCACTACTCCATCAGGTCTCCTTCAGGTACTGTAATGTTAAGGCTACTGTATCTTGCAAGCCTCTAAAGCCTCAGACAAGGATTTGAACTACTGAAATACTGGTTTTGAGGCTGGTAATGTGCTGTGCAGGGATAACCCTGTTTATTAAATTTTCAATCTCGAATATTGCGTTTCTAGCGTCCTGATTGGTTCACTCAATCACGGTTATCAGCTCATATACCGAATGACCGTATATGGAAACTAAGGCCCTGTTCATACGTCGCACAATCATCAAATTTAATGTAGCCAAATTTTTTTCGAAGCTGTCCATGCAATAAAATTCGACGATCCTGCGACGTATAAAATGAATTAAATTCGTCCGAAGAATTTAATTCGTCCAAGATGTTTTATCCGTCTCTCAAAGACGGATAAAACGTCTTTCCAGCATCTCGTTTCAATAAATTCGTCGTCTGAATCGGACAGCACTTTATGTCGACTAATCAACAAATATAATGTGAATTAAATTCGTCTGAATTGTATGCGACGTATGAACTAGGCCTAACTGTAAAGTGTTGCCAAGCTGAAAAATCTATGCGAAAAGCGAAAATTCCCGGTGAAAAATGGCTAGTAGATTTCACGAGTTTTCTAATGAAGACATAGAAAGACTTCTAGAAAATGCAGTACCTGCGACAACAAAAAAAGCAACAAATTTTGGAGTGAATTTATGCACTAGTCATTTGTTTCCTCCGCCCATCACCCCCCCACCCCCACCCGCGCGACATGTGGGGACTTTGTCGGGCAATAGCGGGGGAATTGCTGCAGCTTTGTGATGATTATATGCCCAGACCCCCAGGGACTTTACCTCAAATTTGCCTGACCTAAAATACTCCTGGGAAACCCCGGGGAAATTTTCAAAAACAAAGCGCTCACGAGGAGACTGTGTGCAAAGGATTCTAGTGACGCTTTAATGTTGTTTTTCTCTTTGGTAATAAATACACAACAAGAAGATTTGATACATTCATGTGTGACCATAAAGGCCGGCATACACTAGGGGACAGGTACCAGGGACTGGTCTCGGGGACCAGTGAGGGGACGAGTACACACTCACGAGAAGCAATTCCCTGCGACTAGTCCCACCTAATTAGCCCAATTTAAAACGGCCCTGGACAAAACTCATGTTCTGCG
>JANCMA020266305.1:0-12485 GCA_024336925.2 Zoanthus solanderi | reverse complement strand
ATTCATTGTAATGCGCCTATGATCATTTTATGAAATGGGCGCAGAAGAAGTATTAAATTATTATTATTATTATTATATAGCTAAATTAAACAAAAAATAAATGTAAAAATGAAATGCAAATAAAAACACTGTTCTTTGTTTCTATTCTATAATGTAGCTTCTGTGACCTACAAAATAGCCCGACAAAAACAGACGCGTTGTGTCTACCTGCCAATTAAACTCTCCAAAAGAACCAAAGCTTGTAACTTTTCCAGAGCTTAAAAGAAAGATAATATCCTTGCCATCACTCTCTTGGCGAACCGATCTTCCCATCAGGTGAGAGAAAATTCCCGATCTGTGCGGTGGACCCTCAACCACCAGGGGCGGCAGCTGTAGAGGTTCTTCGCCATATTCTTCTAGATCAAAGACGCGAGGCTGCCCAACATAATCAAATACAGACGTCGGATGGCAAATCGGACCTGGAAGTGACAAATTGAATAGTGGTGGGGTACATAAACTATGCAGTACATCCTTAACTAAATAAAATTGCCATTTGCAAGACTAATCACTCAGGGAGCCGGTACTTAGCTTCGGTTTCTGTAGTGTTAAGCGGATGAGAGTCTTTGAATCTTTTTCAATAAGTAAGTACTCCTCTAAAGCTGTAATTTTACTAGTTCGCGTTAACACGGAGTTCCATTGTAGGTTTGAGGTAAGGTTTATTGTTTTTTATGTTTTTTTGTTTTTTTTTATCCAATTCAAAAAGACTTTCCAGCTGCCCTCTCTTCTTGGACTGGGCACTAATCCATTGCAGGTTAGTTCCCAGTAGATGCATGCTAGCACTCTATTCAGCGACTACATAAAGATGGAAAGTTAAGTTAGCTTTGGTGGGAAAAAAAAGTCAAACAAATGTTCAAGTCACAGGAGAGCTGGGAATATCCTTAAAAATTAATATGTTGTAAAAATATAACTTTTAGTTAAAGATGGGTCCTACGCCAAAACGTATTGGCCTCATCCTTCTATAACATGCTAATTTCTGTTGTTTTAATGATAACGTTAATCCCAAGTTGAGGGAATGACGGACATGCAGGTAAGAACATTTTGTGTTATAGTTTTCGAATTCCCACCTTAGGAACAAAATTGTGGTCAAAATCACATTTCAATAACAAAAGCTTCCTAAAAACATAAACATTTGTTATCATAAATAATAGAATAGAAAATAATTCCTTTTTGTAATACTAAGGAGGAATTTCTGTAATCTGATTGGCTAAGGGCAGTGGCATTTTCGCTTAATTTAAATCTACTAATTACAGGTTTAATCTGATTGGCTAAGGGCAGTGGCATTTTCGCTTAATTTAAATCTACTAATTACAGGTTTTTAGACCATATGTTGTATAAAATCAATCAAACGCCGCTCCCCTCCCCTAATTCGCGGTGAACAATGACAGCTAAATAATCTGCAGTATTTTCGAATTTCTTTCTTCCGTTTATCTAAGTCATTTCAAGCTCTCGGACTAGTTTGTTACTAAGAAATCTTAAACTGTGCTAATGAGAATCCTCAAGCGGTAAAAAAGGCATTATAAAATGAACACCATTGTAGAGGAGAAAAATAAATCGTTTCAAACTTTAGGGCCTTGAAAAAAAAATTGTATATTTTTATCTCATTACCTACAAACATAATTTTGGTGCCTGTTCTCACTACACCGGAACAATGAGGTATTCTGTCGTCATTCTGGTGTGTGGGATGAGCCCAGAACACCGATTCCACTTGATCAATCGCTCCATCTTGGTTGACGTCTGCCAGAGTCACAGTGGTCTTGGGAGAAGGGAAGTGACAAATGGGGCGTCCTGTGGTTACCTCTAACACTTCAACTCCCTTCTCATTATGAATTACCACAGCATTGGGTCGTTTCACACCTACATCATACAGTATAAAGAAAAATCCCACGTATAAGAACCTAAATATTTTCAATTACCCTAAGCAGGTTTTTAAAGTTAGTTTTAGCTATCAAGATTCTCAAAATAGTTTCTTACATTTTTTATAAAAAAATCATTTAAATATTTAACATAATTATCACCTCATACAGTAATAGTATTATTTTAGAAGCAGGCGTGTAGCACAGTTGGTAAGTGCGCTGCCTTCTGTGCTGGAGGTCCTCAGTTCGATTCTCAGTGATTCCAACGTCTGTTTCAACTTTTCTCTGATCTGTGTAGCTGTAGATTTAAATACCCGTAAAATTGAGCACTGACAGAGGGAGGGGGTAAAGGACGCAACGTCAGCTTCCACTGATAACAGTTCTATGAACTGAAGGAACTGCCGACGTTAAATAAAGAAACCTTTACCTTTATCTTTAATAGGATGTTTAAAGGCAGTTCAGTGCCGGTATGTATTTATACATGATTAGAAAGCTTCTGGAAGCGTTCGGCTGGCCGTCCCCGCAGCAGTCTTCTTCATCAGCTGGACGACGACGTCAAAACCTTTCTTGGGGACCACTGGGACATCCCCGCTGCATGCAAACTGGCTGTAAACAGAACAGATTGGAGGCACCTTCTCCGCAACATTCACGGCGAGCAGGCAGACTCAGGTTTTTTTTTTACCCTGAGTGACCTAATCAACTAACTAACTAACTAACTAACTAACTAACTAACTAAGAAAGCTTCGATATTAGCAGATTACTGTGCTTTACTTGGAAACACTAAGGTGAAAGAGGATTATTGTAATGTTGAACGCAATAGACACATTACAGTACTTTGCTTTTAAAGAGAAAAATGTAGCAGACAATGATCTTTATTCAGTAGTTTCAACCTATAACTAATTTAAAGCAACTCAACTGATAACGAACCCAACTTAAAATTTTAGCCTAACAGGTTCTTAAAATCCAGATTCTTATTAGCCATTCCGAAATTGCACAGGGAACTGGGGCGATAATCTAGCACTACCATATGAAATATCACGTTGAGAATTGTCATTTCACCAAGTTTGATGCTAGTTAGGGTAACCAGAGACCAGGTTATGGACCTTGAAACATGGTTTCAAAAGAAACGTACCTAATGTTGATAGAGCCTCCCCAAAAACCATACAAGCAGGTTTTTACCATAAGGAAACACATTTAGTTACTTTCACAGGTAAAAAGCACTTAGACAAAATCTTGCAAAATAAATGAGGGTTTCCAACACTTCTTGCCGCGAAAAACTAATCTATTGCAGATTAGCTCCCAGTACAATCTCGTACTCGTTTTTAAAACCTTGTAAAGAAAGGAAGTTTTATAAACACTTTGGTCGAAAAAACGAAAATTTCTACCGATGCTGGAACTTAAACCCAACTGATTGTTCATTACTTTATTGTCGTTTCTAAAATACTGGAATAACTTTTTGTACCGTTTTAAATATAATAAAAGAATGGACAATGTCTTCACAATGGAAGGCATCTTCACTGCCATTTTCTTTAACCCTTTCAGTTCCAGTCGGTTATCAACACCCGACTTCTCCTTACATAACACATGTAAAATGCAACATTTGGTAATGAGAAAACGAGAATTGATCAGACAAAGCACATTACTGAAGATAAAAAGTAAAATTCTCTCAAGCTTGTTCAATAAAAAGTATGGGCTCATGTTGAGAGAATTTAACAATACAACTGGGACTGAAAGAGTTAATGATTAACCAATATATTTCTTGAGAAACTCTATCACTTTAAAAAATCTTCACCATACCTTGAATTCTCTGCGAATCTTTAACAAAATTCACCACTTTTATCTGCAGGTTGTTGGGATGATTGTTTCGATGGGGCAAATTATCAATCAGCGCTTTACTGAAGTGACTCCAATGCACTTCACCAACGTGATATTGTGAGGAACTTAGTGACAGTTTATAGTGGTAACTTGACAGAATGTCCTGAAGTGGAACAAGTAGATTGCATTAATCATGGGTATGAACTTGTTTCCAGTTCAATAACAACAGTACTTTCTTTCTTTAGATCATATCAACACGAAACTATGACACTGTCCACACTAAGTCGGATAAATTCAAAAACACATAACTAGGTTCGAAAACGTAAAAAATGTTTTGCGTACATAGTATAGAAGCCAAATAAAATGTTTCACGTCCACACTACAGCATGTGATCTTTATCGCATAAATCAATAAGTTACATCAGTACGTATGCTCTTCGTCCCGAGTCTACTATCATTTCATTTTCCCACCAATACTGAGCATTGTTTTGTGCTTTGAAGCGATCGATCAAGCATTAAAAAATGGTTTAATAAGGCTGAAAAGGTTCAAGGTCAAAAGAAAAAGTAAAGTCGACTAATTTTCATGATCCGATGATGAAGTTCAGTTGTTGTTGAACGAGATTATTTACTTTGACACGTGTCAAAATCAAGTATCGAGACATTATGGAAAAACATCTTAAAAACTGTTGCATCGTTGGAAGGGTAAAAGACTATAGCTTGGAATCGCAATAGCGAAATGCCTAAGTCTATTACAAAGCTCCGCATCCACACTAATAGGATTAACCGGTCTAATGAAATTTATCCACTCTAAAGAGGAGATTCAGATTTATCCATCTTTATGGATAAATTTATCCCGATTAGGTGTGTGCTACCTACTACTAACACTACTACTACTACCACTACTACTACTACCATTATTACTACTACCATCACTACTACCACCACTACTACCACCACTACTACCACCATAATTACCACCACTACTACCACCACTACTACCACCACTACTACCACTACTACTACTGCTACCACTACTACTACTACCATTACTACTACTACCACCACTACTACCACCACTACTACCACCACTACTACCACCACAACTACTACCACTACCACTACTATGATTTTTTTTTCTGCTTAATAAGTTAACTTGTTTTGATTCTGTATACTTGATGAATAGTTTTAAATAGATTAATTCGTTTTAATACTGTATACTACGTAGTTTTGTTACAACTTGTGTAAAAAATGCTTTGGCAATATGTAAAATCGGTTTGCGTCATGCCAATAAAGCTCGTTCTACTAGTACTACTACCATTACTACTACTGCTACTGCTACTACTACTATTACTACTACTAATACTACTGCTACTACTACTACTACTACTACTAATAATAATAATAATAAAATAATAATAATAATAAAATAATAATAATAATAATAAAAATACACAACAAAGCACTTTTGTAAACAACAATATGCCCTAAAAAGCTAAAGAAAGATTTACTTATGGTGATTATAACATCAAATTATGAATACAAAGAAAGTATTTCATGATCATTTGAAACGTAACTTCTAAGTGACTAATCCAACGTACCTAGGGGAGGCCATATGTGGTAAATGTTGCCGTTCTAGCTTGACTCAGGAGTACCAATGTATAGCAGGGACTTTCTCAATTGCACAAAATTTTGTGCAACAACAGCTGCTGTTAAAAATTCTCCAACCTGCTTTGCGCTGCTGGCTTGTTTTTGTGTCTCAATCCGCAGTTTACCAGAGTACGATAACTTGTTCTCCTTACGTTTTGCAGTTTAAACAATTTTGACTTTGACAGTTTTATGAAACTTTGCTATATTTTTTTGCTATTTTAACGCATTATTTGTTCGAGAATATAATTAGTATAAACCTAATACCGGTCTAACACGCGCCCTGCATTCTGATTGTCTACTCTACTAGAGGTATATTTGTGATAGCCTACTAATAGAGAAAAGATGGCGGATCAAAATAGTAATGAGCCGCGTTTTGCTATATCAGAGGATTTCATCGCTAATTTAATTTGTACATCATTTTTTGACCGATTAGTAGGTTTATGCTAAAACAATTAGACCTCTCGGCCTCATGGACTATTGACTCGTAGTCCAGTCGAGGTCTAATTGTTAATTATATATTTATTACATAGATATGAGTGAATATAATATTGTTATATATTTCTTACATAGATATGAGTGAATATAATATTATTATATATTTCTTACATAGATATGAGTGTTTTACCGAAAAATAGACAACTCGTATTTTCCATACGAAACTACATCCGGGATACGAGTGAGATATTTTCCATATCCTCACTAATGAAGATATTGCTGACGTAATTCCTTTGTTTTTCCTTTTCGAAACACTCATATCTACGTAATAGAAAGAAAATGAAACGTTGGTTTGAACATATAAATTTCATATGTTCGCGCCACCGTGTAATATCCTCTATTGACTAAATAGGTTACACCTTGTTGGTTTATCGAGCATTTTTACAAGACAAGAGATCTTAGCAGCCATGCTGGTGTATCCTCAACAAATGAACTTTGATAAGCTATTTTGTTTAGGATTCCAACGTAGCCCCTATTAACGTTCTTTTGTGTCTCTCGGGACTGTGTGAAAAAGCTCTGTTAACAGCATAAATGTTTCAAATATTTCTCATTGGAAGCTCTAGCACAAGTGATAAAATGAACGTTGAACATCTAAGCTAAACTGAACTCACACTAAAGCTGCATAAATTGAATAACATAAATAAATTGAATACGCGTGATACTATGGTAATCGGACGATCTAACTTTAGTTAGTAACACTGTTTATTCGTTAAATACGTTCGTAGATAGGAAGATTCACGGGATCTTATCGATTCATATATTAGGCGCATGAGTAAAGTTTGCGGCTAAAATCTAAATGCTTTACAAGCCAGGGGGCCCATGGAGCTTATCTCCGATTTCTGTAGTGTTAAGCGGATGAGAGTCTTTGACTCCCCCTGTGCGGGACACTAATCCATCGTAAGTTAGCTCCCAGCAGACGCTGGTACTCATTTACCTACCCCCAAAGGATGGAAAGCTGAGTTAGCTTAGGCGGAAAGAAGTTCACACAAATATTCAAATCTCGGCAAAGCCGGGATCGAACTGAAAAACCGTCTACGGTCCACAATTTCCGTCCACAAATTTCGGTCTACAACCATTTCCGTCGACATTTTACCCCCACAGTACTCATTCATTGCTTGCGCATGCGTGTGCATGAATGAGCTAAAAATGGGGGTCATTGAGTTCGTTTTTGAGATATGAGCATCTTAAGTTAATATGGAGTGTTTTTGCAGGGTTTTCCTGTTTCCATGGCAACTTGTTACATCAAGAAAACAACTGCATCTTTTTCAGCAAAAAATTGCTGTTTGATATGGTACCAAAACATTGCTGTTGAATGATAAAGTGTTGTAGTGTCAATCCTTCTAATAACAAGGTCTCTTGAAAGTGTTGAAACTGGTTTGAGCTACCTTAAATCTACCGTAAATAACAGTAAGCCTGAACGTTAGTAGCCATGGATAGCTGCATCGATCAACAAAGTATACCTGACAAACACGCTCAGGTTCAAACGGAAGATGAAACACAACAGTGAAAGCATTTCTGAAGCAGTAAATTCATGAAATCTCTGTATTTTAAGCTTTGTTCATGTACAGTTTTATTTGTGACTTCCCCTTGACTCTGTTTGAACTGCGCCAACAAAATAATGTACATATTTTCTAAAGTGCCTATAACGTTTAGTTTTTATATCTTTATCTAAAAGTACACAATTTCTAAATGACATCCCCGAAAATATTTTTTGATTTGAACAAAATTTTTGCACACCAATAGCCATGGAATGTGACGTACATTTTAGGATGGAGAAGCGTTGCAGGGAGATGCACTATTAAGCATAGATGACATAAGTATTGATAAAATTCCAATGTTTTAGTTCTTCCGATCCAGTCTTCCTTAGAATAAGAAATAGATAGATTGACTTTTTCCTTAATCTACCTCACGGTTAGCGAAAGAGATTGATCAAATAAATGTAGCGTTTTCTTGGTTTTAAAAATTTTTTAAAAATTCGCATTTTGTTCAAATCAAAAATATTTTTGGGGGGATGTCCTTTTGAAATTTTCTACTTTTGGATAAAAAAAAAATAATAATACAAGTTATAGGCACTTTAAACTTTGTTTGTTCAAATTCTTGCTTTAATTTCGTAAAGTCATGTATAGCACACGTCCAATGCATTGAGTTCAGATTGAATAGTAAAAAGGTTAGAGACTTTCAGTTCGTGTTTTGTTTACAAATAGACACACTTGGTGACCACACAATGAACTTGAAATAATCAATACTGCATAGTATTCTAAAATTCTCGCTTACTGTGTGGCCAGCGCGTGTGCCTATTTGTAAACAGTTTAATATCTGAAAAGTCATAAACTATATATGCTACTGAAAATAAATAGCAAAACAGTTACTTTTTATCTGCAAAAACACGACAGTCTTCAACCCTTAATTAACAAGAGGCTCATTAAGCCTTTACTCGTGGTACGCGTGGGACCGGGAACAAATCCCAAATATGGCAGTCACTGGACCGAATCGCTAATCGCGACATGAAGAAAAAAGAAAAAAGAAAAAAGAAATCAAACCCAAACGTTGACTCGTGGTACCACGAGTAATTATATTGATCATGTCAAAAACATAAACCTTTAGACAAACATGTTAGATTTTCACATAGCTATTGATTTTTTTTGCAATACGTCTCATTAAAATGAGTGCAAGGTTTTCAATAAGAGACAGCTGCTGGCGAGTTTTGCCACCTACTTGAAATAAATTCACTGCCTTCTAAGGTAGCTAAATGACTCAGACCATGTAATTAAAATGAGAAATATCAGCTCCTTCACTGTCTATTTCTACACTTTCACCACTTTCTTTCAAATTTCTGAAAACCCTGTAAGTGGCTCTTAAAAAATACTCAATTTTGTACATTCCAAAAAAATCCATTTCATGAAAACATCCGTCTGAATATTCACATTCTACTCACAAAATTATGTATACAATTATTAAAGATTTTGAAAACTCTTAGCATCAAAGAAATTTATAAATAAATTATCAAAAGTGTTCTCCAAAATAGCATTAGAGTATCAAATATAATTAAAACGTGAAAACAAAAGTCATGATTCAATTAAGTGCAAGAGTTGGCTTTTGTACAGTGTAGAATTTACATTTTTATTACTAAATTGTTTCTTTAGAAACAATGACGCAGCTTAAACTAGTAATACCGCTAGTTAGTTTTCTACCTTAACACCAAATTTCAGAATTTTAATAAGCATCAATTGACATTTTTAACAAGGGTTTCGGTGAAAGGTGGGAGAGATTTTTCTTATTTACAGTCAGAATTATCTTTTTGTGTTTGTAGACTTAGAAATTAATAGTTCTTGTTTTATTAAAAAAAGAACAAAAGAAATAAAAAATTGTTTATGTGTACCTTAGCACGTTTTCTAAAATTTTTAATATTTTAGAAAAATTTAAATTTTAAAATCAAAATTGACAAATAAAATAGACATAGACCGAATATTGAGTTTAATATCTATAATAACAAGTGGCTTTGTTTTCAGATTTATTATACCAGAAAATATCTAAATATTATATATTTTTTTAAAACAATGAGTCGCTTTTCAAAGGTAATCCATTAGGCATGAGCCTAAAGACACTGAAATTGAAAATACCTTCTCTTTTCCAAAAACTACAAAAACCAAAAAGCAATTTCCTGTTTTATTTTCTCTAGAGGCATTGGAAATCCACCATTTCCTGTCCTTTAATCACGGTGAGATTTTGATTGATTTCTCGCTTTCACTGAATTTGATAAACGCAATAAAAGTCATCCAATTCACAGGAAGATTTTGTTTTTTGAAAGTTAACTAAAAAACATAAATCCCGTATAAATACCGTTTCTCGTTTCAAACTTACTATTATATCGGCTCATAGAATGTAACATTGTTTCATGCTTGACTGAAAAACAATAATTAACAAGAAAAATCCCCGCTGAGACTTGAATCTGATATTATTCCGCACACATTGAGAAAAAATCTTGTTATAGAACAATAATATGTAAAAAAGAAGATTAGAACTATCATACCTAAAAAACTTGACATCCAGTTAGCTTTGCAAGGTTGCGGTTAATCTATTTCAGAGAGACTGAGCTAAAAAATAAGACCATCCGCAGCATCAAAAAATGTGTTTGTTTAGATTGACTTATCTTCGACAGCTTGTTCTGTTTACTTTTGTCGAAATCTACGTCTTCTAGCAATTGCCATTTCAAAAACATTCATCGTTTAACGGTTTCTTTTTCTCGTTAAAATGATTTTATCAATGCAGAGTGTGTTTAACATTGATAACTTAAGTTTTTCTTATTATTTTCTAAATTATTCGTTATCAGTGTGAATGAGAAAATACGGTTAGGTTCATTAACTTAAGGCGCCGGAATCTAATACACGGACAAAATTGAAAATAAATTAGGCAGATAGTATAGGAATATTCCAATAAAATTAACAAAAATTTCCCATTTTCTTGGAACATATGTTCAAAATGACAATCAAAAGTGATAAGATATTTTAAAAAACTATAATATTTAACGTTAGTAAATGTACTGAAAACAATTCTAATCATTTTAAAAAAACATAGTTTTTACAAAAAATAAAACTTAATACCAAAGACAGAGAAAGTTCGAACTCGTTTTTTTCACTACTGTTTTACAGCAAGCTTTAGAAAACGTCAAACAGTTGTAAAGTGCTGTAAAAACAAAGGATTAGTTCTCAAGACAACGGTATGCTAAGTCTAAAGTCAATATTTTGAACTTAAGGCCTTGAATTTTGCCGGGCGCGCTTATTCTTATGGCGGGAGAGCGAAGATCTGGAGACCATACTGTATCATTTTTAATTTGGTGCTTCAAATATATAACCAAGCAGAAAAGAATGTTTCAAAAGAAATATGAAATCCTAAACAAGATAAAAATATATTGGATGAAACAAAACTTAAATACCAATATCCCAATTTGAACACAGGTAATTTCATAATGAATAACTTATTCTCGACTATCAACTAACCAGTTTCACTTTGTGATGTCCCTTTGTCCCTGGCACGCGAACACGGTTAATCGGTGCGAGGATTTCGCTGAAGAATCTTTCAACGTCTGTGAGGTTAGATATGTTCTTCAGTCTATCCGACGTTAGCGATCTTGCGAAGCGATGTATCTAAAACAAAAACAAAGACTATTAATTAAATTTGAAATTGTTTCGCTTCAACGACCAAGAAAAAACAGCTTACCGAGCGATCAGCGAAGTTTTTATCCACTGCAGAGAAAAGAAGCCACGTAACGATAAAAGTCAGTACAGACATCTTGGCCATTTATAAACCAGCTTGGCCAGAGTCCAAACGTTAAGAGACTTCTTCGCAGCTGTCACAACATTTAAGTCCATTCATTAACAACTCCGGTTGAATTTCCTACGCAAATGACATCTGCTTTTTTTTTCAACAGCCTCGCTTCCATGTGGAGATTTATCAATACCGCTGAACTTATGACCTGTAGCTAATGTTATGAATAATGGCTTGTTTTTGTCTAGAACTTGTCAGTAAACGTAAGCGGATATGATGCGCTTGCGTCGGTGTTAAGTTACGTTTTCTGAGCATGAGTAAACCATTATTGGTATTCGTTCTCCAGGTTTATTTTCTGCTATGCACCGACGAGTTTATTTTCAAGTAGTACATCCGCCATTTATAATATATAGAGGATATTGCATGGCTGTGCGGATATACGGATTTTATCTTCGAGTGTTGATAATATCTCTTACGAGTGGGAAAAGCGAACGAGTGAGAGATGTTTTCAACACAAGAAGATTAAATCAATATCTCCAAGCGGCCATGTAATTTTCTTTTCATTATGTGAAATCTTCACAGTCAAGTGAAATTAAACAAAAAGCAAAAATTATAAGCATAAGTATTTACTGTTCCTGTCTTCAAAAAAAATGATGGTAAATAATGGCTACTAAACTTGCTGAAGCAATGAACAAGACTGTAATAATTATTCATAAACCTTTTATATTTTTCTAAAGACTGTGTTAATAATATGATTTATGTATTTCGCCCCATGCGGGTAATCCGAATATTGGAATCCAGAAAATATTTGTTTGTGGAATCCGGATCGCGGAATCCAGGTCTAGGAATCCGGGATCCCGGGAAACGAAGCTTTTGGAATCCGGAATCCACTGAGGTTGAATCTTGAATCCACTACGTGGGATCCGGAGTCCACATCATGGAATCCGGAATCCACTGAGGTGGAATCTTGAATCCAGTACCTGGGATCCGGAGTTCACATCATGGAATCCGGAATCCACTGAGGTGGAATCTTGAATCCACTACGTGGGATCCGGAGTCCACATCATGGAATCCGGAATCCACTGAGGTTGAATCTTGAATCCAGTACCGGGAATCCGGAGTCCACATCATGGAATCCGGAATCCACTGAGGTGGAATCTTGAATCCAGTACCGGGAATCCGGAGTTCACATCATGGATTAATATGGCTTAGTCCCGATGATCCGGCTTCAACTTGTACCACTCTACGGACGGCGACGTCTATACCAGTAGTAGTAGTAGTAGTAGTAGTAACTTTATTTATTCTCAAATTGTTGATAGCTCAGAAGAACTAATTTCTTCGAGAAATAAAATGCATTAAACAAAATATAAAA
>JANCMA020266202.1:0-12485 GCA_024336925.2 Zoanthus solanderi | reverse complement strand
TTGCGGTCAAGAATGTAAGCTGACAACAATATAATCTTTCCATTTTTATAGGAAATTCTTACCAGCTCGCTGTTTTGCTTCCTTATGTCTAACGCGTATGCGTTTCTTTTTTCTTCGGTAATTTCTTCCAGTGGGTTTCTACAATGTGGACACGGTATTACTACGTCGGTCGCCGTTGCTTTTTCAAGTGTTAAGAGTCGGTGCTTGGTACATACGTATCGCGCCATACAGAGGTAATGAATCAAGTTAGAGACGGCTTTCTTGCAATTTCCGCAACTTTCAATTTTTATCAAAGGCTTTTTTTCACAGCTTTCTTCCAAGCAAATGATGCAGATATTTTTACCACCTTCGGCCATTTTCTGAAAAAAAGTAAAAAAAGATTTTTAAAAAAGAGCGTTTGAAATAAAAACTTAAAAGTAACATGAACAAACCTCTTGATTTTTGCTGTGCTTCTTATTAACTTTCTTGCTTTTTTCTGATTTGATGCCTTCTTGATAACTTTTTGATTTCTGATGGCGAACCGTCTTGTGAACGTGCTTTTGTAGACTTTCTGCCGCGCATGCGTGTTGTAACCTTTATGACACTTAATACATCTGTGTATATATGTATACAGATGTGTAAATGTGTATACGGCTGTTTAAGCTTTTTTGCAAAAATAGTTGTTTTTAACGCTGTTTCTTTTTCGAAAACATTATCTTAGTAAATATTTTGAAAATAAAACGTATTTCTAGGTTACAAGAATAAAGGTTTAACAAGAAACAGTACGTGCTTTTAGGTGAAAGCCATTGTTGCTTGCGCATGTTTTCAAGATTTTTTTGACAGTACCGGGGTACCCCCCTACCGAGGGTGTCATAAAAAATGCGCACGTGCACGCGCGGGTAAGCGCCTGTTATCCTTGAGTTTATACAGCTATACAGCTGTGTTTTTGATAAATGGTTTGTTATCCTTGAGTTTATACAGCGGTGTAAATATTTTTTACAGCTGTGTTTTGATAAATGAATATTTTGAAAAAAACAAAAGGTGTTTTTAATATCCTTGAGTTTATACAGCTATACAGCTGGAAAAAAACAAAAGGTGTTTTTAAGTTTCGAAAGTTATTTTTGGTATCGCAAGTCATTGTCTGATAGTAGCGGGGTCAAGGTCGTGCACGTGTTTTCACAGCGCAAAAAGTATAAAAGCGCGGGAAATCAGAGCGTTTCGGACATCGAGCAAGCAAGCAACCAAGCAAGTAGAAGAGCCCCAAGCAAGAAAAAGAAGTGAAAGACTGCTTTTCAAAGGTAATTCTCTTTTTATGAATTCTTTTTTTTCTTATTAATTTTTATTAATTATTATTTTTTATTTAGATGGCTGAAATCTTGAACTGTGAAGAACAACAATCTCAAATGGTCTTTGATTCTGACGAGGAACTTAACGATGCTTTGAATATGCCAGATTCTGCTCTCTCTGGCGAAGCCCTATCTTCTGAGACAAGACCGCCTTCACGCAGAGGTTCCCCGACTTCCTCTTTAACAGTTGTTCCACAGCAATCACAGGCAGGCCCATCGCAAGCACAGCCAGGGATTTCTAATCCACCAAGCAAGAAACGCAAAATGAATTCCGTGAAGACTTCTGCTGGAAAAAAAGACATGGAAGACCCATCCGTGAGTTTTTTATTTTATTTTTAAACTAGTTTTATTTAAAAAACGATGTAGTTCTTATACGGATTTTTATCTCTTAGGAATGTTTCACAAAAGAGGATTTTAATTTGTTGGCGGCATCTCAAATGGAGAAGATGGAAAATCTTCCCCTGCATGAATTATTTAAAATTGTTAAGTTATCATGCGTGCACACTGAAGATTTTGGCGATATAGGAAAAGCTTTGCTGTACAATGTAGAGACCAAAAAATTCATCCATACTTACTGCTCCAATAGAGTAGTCGAGGAGCACGATGCCCAATTCAAAGCCACAGGTTTCAAGCCTGATTTCTTTATGTATTATGGCAAAAAGAGATCGAAAAAAAATGGCAAAGAATATCATGCTTTTGATCTTGTTTCCTCACAAGAGTGGCACGCTTTGAAAATATTGTGCAAGTAAGACAAAAAGTGCAACACAGGGGTTTTTGAAATGCTTTTTTATTTTTTATAGAACGAATCGTCATCGAAACAAGTAGTTCCTTCCGATAAATTAATTAATTTTGTATTGAACGTAACTAGAGGTAAAAGTACGTGTGTAGATTTAGAAAGTTGGTCGTATTTGAAATTATATAACACTTCGAAAACTTTTTTTTATGAGTTTGAAAACGGTGATTTTGGTTATTGTGGGGAATTGTGAAATTTTGACATCATTCTTTTTTAAATTTTAGCTGATTGAGTTGCAACGAATGCTTTTAATGAGGATTAATAACTGTGCTTTGCAATGTTCAGAAAATTTACAATTAGCTCTTAGCGAGATTGTAAAACATAATGATGTTGATAGAGCGGTCGTATTGCTACCTCTATTATGTGTTATTAAAAATGTTTCCGAGATAGAAGCTGTATCAGGCGTAGCACAGACTTTAAAATATACTCTGAAAAACCTGTAAACAACATATCGATTTTTTCAATAAAAAAGGAGGTAAGGGATACGGGTGTAGGGGTGGTGGAGCCCGTATTTTTAAAAAAGAATGGTGTCAAATTATAATTAATTTTATTAGTTTTTAAAGTTTAATTAATTCTATTAGTTTTAATAATAATTGTTCCTTAGTTTTTGGAACAATTTATTACGGATGAAGATATCCCAACACAAACGGGTTTAAATGATGATGTGTGGAGTCCCTTGGATGGTTCTTCCGTTCCATGGACAGATGATTGGTTAAGATCTCCTCATTTTGTGATGAATGCGTATAGACGTTACAATAGATTCGGAAGCGAAGTTGTTGATTGGCTTGTGAGATTGCCTCCTGACACGCCAGAGGTCATTACGGGTTTAAAAAACATTTACGAATATATTTACGACACGATGACAGAGATTTTAAACGTGATTTTAGTGGGAACATTAAGAGATTTGTTTAGATTTGTATTAAGAGTAGAAGGTCTTGATTATCCTATCAGTTTATCATTCATGAAACGGCACGAATTGACACCGGAAAGAATAATGGACGAAGTGAGACGTGTTTTGAATTCGAATCAGAGTCTCGCGTTAAATCAACATTTTATGATCAATGTGATTCATGTGGTTAATACTTTCGAGGCGAGCGGAAAAAAAATTAACTTTAGACACTTTTTGACGAGTGAAGATTGTTATAGGGGTCGAGGTTTAGTTCTTGTAACGAATGACGATGATATGTGTTTGTCGCGTGCTGTTGCAATGGGGGTTGCTTATTACGATAAGGAAAAAAATTACGACAAGTATCGGCGTATCGTGGGGGGTAAAAACCGTCCTGCACCTTTGCAACGTTATGAAGCACGAAAATTAGCGCGCTCAGCTGGTATCAACCCATACAAGGCAAATGATTTGGAAGACGTTGTTCGTTTGGAACACTATTTAAACAAAGATTTAACGGTTCCGATGTATAAGATAGTGATTCACAGCGTAAATCATCGTTACACCACTCTTTATAAGGGAAACACCGAGTACCAAAACGCACCTCGCCAAATTACTTTGTTGTACGATGCTGGTCATTTAGATTGGTTGAGAAACCCTGTAGTCTTTTTTGGTGGTTATTGTTTCACGTGCGTCTGTCCTTGTGCGAAGTCTCACAATCACGATTGTAAGGCTTGTAAACGAAAAGAGTGTAAAACGAAAGAGAATTTAAAGATCGTATGTACTTCGTGTCGACGTTTTTTTAAAGATTCCATGATTTCTTTTTTTTTGTGCCATTCAGGCCTAAAAATTTTAATATTGTAAAAAAAAAAAAAATTTTTAAAAGACTTGTTAAAAATTTGTCCTATACCGTTTTCGGAGATACTCTCCTTCCTCAGTATGTCATACTTTTAAAATTTTTTTTTTTTTTTTTTTTTTTTTTTTACAATCTTAAAATTTTTAGGCCTGAATGGCACAAAAAAAAAGAAATCATGATATCGTATACGGCCTACAAAAATATTT
The DNA here is from genome assembly GCA_024336925.2 of Zoanthus solanderi. Classification (NCBI taxonomy): domain Eukaryota; kingdom Metazoa; phylum Cnidaria; class Anthozoa; order Zoantharia; family Zoanthidae; genus Zoanthus; species Zoanthus solanderi. The sequence continues at coordinate 8,422 of JANCMA020266202.1, read as the reverse complement.
TAAACCTTGTACAGGAGGTACAAGAATATTCAATAAGTTAATTTGGTTAGAAAACATAACCGTAAGATGCTTGTGAATTTCGTTTGCTTTTTTGCCATATGGGAGATGAAATTGTCAAAACTGTTTTGAGCGAAAATGTTTATTTTAATACATTTAAGTGTTTTTTTTGTAATCATGGTTGGCGGCCTCAGCGTGTGAGGGACAACTAAAAAGTAATTCTTGGCGCTCCATGTACAACAAGAAATTTTCTTCAAAATCGGGTGCAACCATCTTTTTTTTTCCTCTTTCAGGTACATGGATTTTTTTCCAGACACAAACAGCTCAAAGATTCTTTTGTTTGAGAAAAGTGCAAACTATTTTGATTCACCCAAAGCTGCATCCCGAGTTCAAGCACTTCTGCCCAGGGCAAAGCTTATCACAATTTTGGAGGATCCTGTGAAAAGAGCCCACTCCTGGTATCAGGTACTGTATGTCACATTTTTTTTTTTATGGTAAGCTAAACTAAGCAAAGCTAAATCCTTTAGGAACCAAGTGTCACATGAAGGCTCGGTCGTTTCTGCAAGCCGACCTTAGACTGTCTGTATTTTTGATTGGCTGGTGGTAGTCAGTGAGAGAGACTCATTATGCACATAAGGACTGTCAAACTGTTTGGTTTTCTATTTTGTGTAGAACAGAGGTAAATTACATCCAACATCAAAGTCCTTGTATCCGACATGTTATGTTGATGACAACAAGCTAACTTCTTTACAAACCAAATGGCAGGTGGGACTGTCGCTTATACTCAGTTTTTGGAGTTTTAGCCACAGACATTGGCTGGTTGGGTTGGGGCAGATCCAGAGCCTTGCTTATTTCAGCAAACCCATCATAGACTGTCTATAATGTTTACGATGGATTTCATAATGTCCAACTCATTGACAGAGATGAAATAAACATATCAGTACATTCAAATGGTGTTGCTTTCTGTGGTGTGTGGAATTGATGCGAAATATTTCCAAGATCAACTTGTGTCTCAAATGGTAAATTAATGACAGCACATGGAAACCAAGCTAGTAGCTCATAAAGTGATCTTTTTTCTCTGGTTTCTGAAGTTTTAGCGGCAAAAGCTTAGCTGACAGTGGGTTTTGGGCAAGTTCAAATCCTCAAATTATTCCCGGTTTCTGGTAAACTGCTCACCCACCCCTCCCCAGGGTTAGAGATAGGTATAGGGTTAGGATTAGAGTTAACGCTAACTCTAGCGAGGGGTGGATGAGTAGCTTACCAGAACTGGGATTGATTCAAATTCTGAATTATTTGACTTGTTTTTATAAGTCATCCTGAAAGAACTTTTCCTGAAAAGCACTGGAACAAAAGAAAAAAAATGAAAAAAAAATGCAAAAGTAAACTCTGGAGTTTGGAATTTTAAAGTTTACGAACCCAGATCTTCCTGATGTCCTGTTGAAGTTCTGTCTTATTAGAATATTTATCATTCATCTCTAGCATGTAAGAAGTCATGGAGTCAAGGCTGCAAAACGAAATTCATTCTACCGTGTACTGACTGAGAGCACAAATTCAACAGACAAGGCACTTCAAGCTCTTGGATCGCGGTGTTTGATTCCGGGGCTTTACTACATTCACCTGCAAAGATGGTTGGAACTCTTTCCTCCATCGCAAGTAAGTAGAATTATACATTTACGTTTATTGAATAACAATAAAAGTGTTATGCTTGATGATGTGAAAAAAGAGTGATGTGTGTGAGGCCTGCATTGCTGTCTGCTGCTGAAACTTGGGCACTAACAGAAAAACTTGAAGGACTGCCAGCTAGATTGTGATCATAGAATGTTAGGATATATGGAAAGAGTAAGATGGCAGGACAAGGTCATTAGTAAAAAGGTCAGAAGAAGATTTAAGGTGGAGAACCTTGTTAAGCAGTTGAGAGTCTTTGACCCCTCCTGGATGGGACACTAATCTATCGCAGGTTAGTTCCCAGCAGACGCTGGTACTCGTTTACCTATCCCATAAAGATGGAAAGCTGATTTAGCTTAGGCAGGAAAGCTAGCACCGATATTCAAATCGTGGCAGAGCTGGGGATCAAACTGGGGAACCTGTGGTCGGAATACAGAGATCTTACCAACTGCACCAACCATGCCCGCCCAATAATAATACAAACATTTTATTATTATAATTATGATTATTATTAATTATTAATAATGAAAACTGACAAATTCACTGAATTGAGTTTATATTAAATAGAATACCAAAGCATTTATAATAATATTGAAGTATAAAAAAGTGTCTCTTCCTTACCAGATTTTAATTCTGGATGGTGAAAAACTCAAGTTTGAGCCAATTGAAGTCATGGCAGAAGTTCAGAATTTTCTTCAGGTTAAATCAATTAATTATAACACAAAGTTGAGGTAAGTGGTCGGTGTCTTTATCAAATACAAAATTTTAATAAAAGTCGCCTTTCAGAATGACAATCCAATGCCTCTTTTCTGTAATGGAACCTGAAGGCTTGGAGTTCATAATCCACTGGTTTGAATCCAGATTCCTGTTTGCTTGAATACACTTCATCTTTTGACGAAATCAAGAGATCAAGAGTTCAGTCTCAGGAATCTAGACTACAGTTGATTGGATCAATAATAATAATAATAATAATAATAATGATAATGATAATGATAATGATAATGATAATTATAATAATAAAACACAGTACAGAGAATACACTATCAGGCAAATCAATGTTATCATGGACGTGCTTGGGAGAGTGTGGATATGGAGAAATCTCTTAGGCAGCTATTAGGCTCAAAGAGTAGAGAGGTCCTAAAACTCATGCAGAGATCGGTCATTTCAAACAGTCTGAGAATTGCTCGAACATATAAAGTCGTCGTATAAGAGTTTGAGGCTAATAGATAAAATCAGTTTTTTTTATCAGCTATGATAGTACTTTTTAATGAATTTTAATAGGATTTTAATATTTTGTATTTACCATTTCTGATTATTTCTGAACGTAGGTTTTTATATAAATATATTAGTCCGTATAGACCATAGGCTACGTTTTTAGTAACGCCCTGGGATCTTGTTTTTAGGATAGTACATAGATGTACAATATTGCTATAATAACACTTATCCAGGAAGCCCACTCACAGAAGCGATTTTCAATGTGTTCCTGATGACCAGGCGGACGCTCTACCACTATCACTGAGCCATGGCCAAGGGAACTGATATAGGTCATTGTAGTAGTCGTCCGAAAAGTGTACGGAAGGTCGTGGCTTAGATCTCTTCAAAGTTCCTTGTCAACCGCATGTATTTATGTATATTGAACGAAAACGGATATACCAACCCAATAAATTTAACCACTGTCGGTCGACTCGATTCTCTATAATTTCAACTCTGACTCAACTTGAGAGAAAATCACACCAAATTCGAATATTTTACAGTTATTTATACTGTTCTTACATGTGGTAAACAATACTTCACGGGAGTTAAAACATAGTGCCCTGCCAAGTTGTCCTGCCATGGCCGCTACATATACGCATATACGACTTATATATAATTCTATAAACAACAAAAAATACAAATTAACACACAATTCCTAACAGGGGGTTCCAATTCCCCAGAAACTGTTTGGTCAGTGTTAAGTATCGCGTATAAAACTATGCATTGGGCTCTTTTCATTAGTACAATTATTAGCTGGCAAATATCATTTGAATGCTAAGTACGTTTTTCATAACCAACCCAATTTACAATGTAAATATAATTTTCAGTCTTTCCAGCTTTCACGGGAATTTAATAGTTACAGTGGTTTGTAAAGATTAGTTCGTAATGCACATTTTTGGGTGTGTTTGTTAACCCAGCCCAATATTGAGAGAATTGTTTTTTTTTACCATTGAATGGCAAAAAAGCAGAAATGTTTAAATTAGAATTTAATTTGAGCAGAAGTCTCACTCTCATTTGATAAATAGCTAACGACTGAAACCTCGTTCTGTTGGTGTAGATATTCTCTATCCGAAGCAGAAATATGTTTTAGGACTTTTAAACACTGATTTTGTTTAAAAACTGTTTCTTTTGATTTGTTTTAAGAGCAACTCGTATTCAGAATATACGATTGCACCTGTATCTTATCAGTAAATATTGGTTTGCTATCAAATGCCTTTTTTGCAATATGCGTTATTAAAGAAGAATTATGTTTTAGAATAATGTTTGTGGTCAACCATGTTTCCGAACTGATTTGAGGAATTTTATCTTTGTTAGCAGTGTTTTTTCTTCCAAAGATGAAAGAAAATAAAACTGCAGAAATAATATATACGCTGTCAGTTTAGCTTTGGGTTTCTTCAGCTTGAAATTTCATTTCGAGTCTATTTAGTGAAGTTGAAAAGGTTCGGCGTACGACATTTTTTCTTTTAACATGATTAAGATGTTTCAATCAAGATAATTTATCAAATTGTAGTGACGTCTAAAAACCACCTGTTGCTGGAAATTAATCTTCTTTCATTGTTTCTCTAAGCAAATTACAGTAAATTCTTTAGTATCACAAGTTATGTGGTATTATCAGTTTGCGAAGCAGCGAAAGAAGAAGAACTGATGTGAAATCCAAAACTAATCACTAAAAACATTTTAAAGGATATATGTATTCGTCAAAGGTAAACCAGATGCCCTCTGAAATGGCGGAGGTGGTTTTTGAGATGGTCTTTCATTTTTTTCAGGCGCTGGAAAGATTCCTTTATGAGGCAATGTCCTTACTTTCAAAGCTTGAGGAAATTCAGGAGGGATTAAGTAAAAATGAATTTGCCGAGACTTTAGATGGTCTCAAAGATCAAATAAAGAAAAATCAACATGTGAAGAAGTGGATTGTCAAGGCTCCAGTGGAGGTCCTTGAGCAGGAAGGAGAAAAAATCCTTGATTCTATTCGAAATCCTGGAAATGGCGAGGAGAGTGAGGGGTTTTCAACGGAAGATTTCAAATCTGCCGAACAGCAAATCAAGGGACTAATGGAAAATTTACACGGGAAGAGAAAAAAATTGCGAGAACTCTGGAATATTCGGAAAATGCAATTGGAGCAGAGTTTTCAATTTCGAGTGTTTGAACAAGATGCTGAAAAGGTATGTCACAATTTTATGGTTTTCGGATTTTTTTTTTTTTACGCTCGAGGTAATAAACTAAAAAGTCGGCCCATTAGAAAAACGGTTCCTTTTAGTTTTGACAGCTGTCTTTTATCTTTTTAAATTTCTGTCTCTATGGTTTGATAACTATTTTATTGGCATCAATATTTGTTATTATAAACATATATGTTTTCCATCCTACAATCATTATGATTACTAAACCGAGGAAAGACAACATTGTGATGTTACTTAATTCAAGTTTTGGATCAAAAACTGTACTTGTAAATATTTTCTTTCACATGATTATGTCTCAAATGAAGTCGAAATATTGTTGAAAACAAATTCGTTTTTGATCCAAATATTGGGTTAAGTAACATCAGAATTTTTTTCTGTCGGTTTAGTAATCATAATGATGTACTTAAAACTGTCAGATCGACATGGCTTCTAGCCTACAGTGGTCATATGGTTTGTACTTTCCTTTCTCTAGGGATCAAGAGATAACTTATAAGTATTTTGATCCACGAATTGTCTCGTTTTTAACTCAAACAGTTGTATATATATTGACAAATAACCGCTAAATATGTTGCTACTATTAAAAGTAAGTAATATTTGGTAATAATTACATGGTGTTTTTTATAAAACTCGTCAGCAATAACAATGCCTTATATCAACTCGGAAAAATAGCTTCTACGAAGGAGAACGCATACTAATCGTGTCGTGCTCGTGGGCTCAAACGTGTTGTCGGCTGACACTCAATTGCCTCGACTTCATGCGCGACCGTGAGTGGCATTGTATCAAACATTAATTTTGCTTCAACGTTTTTCGACGTTGCGAGTAAGCAAGGTGTAAACATTTAGTTTAAAATTAACCATTGCAAAGGAAAATGAGTGGAGATATTTATACCACAACTTTAAAATATTGTACAGTGATATTATTTTTTTAGAAACGAACGTTCTTTTTGTGTCAAACTCAGTGGGGATTTTTGATCGACATTTCGCTTGTCGGTCAAAACTGTAAATACAACTTATCGAGAAAAGTGTTTAAATTTGTTTTTGTACCAATATCTTTACAATCTGTTAAACTAAGTAGTGGAGGTGTAGGAAAAAAGAAGAGAGTAATTTCTTTTGGGAGCAAAAAAAGAACGATCGAGTGTACATAGCGAGAATTGAACTAGTGACTTGATAAAAAGCTTGATGTTGCACAGGCTGCCCATGATATCTTTCTATAGGAACAGACCAGTTTATAAAGGCGATTGTAAGCTTTTTATCGGAATAGCAGGTTTCTGTGCCTAAGTTTCGAGCTCTTAATAAAAATAGAACGCACTTCACTTATCTGTGGTTACATCTGGTACATTAAAATAACCAAAGTAAACTACAACTTTATAAGGGCAAAATGCCAAAAAACGCGACAAAAATGGTCGCATTATAATTGTACACGGACTACTGCTATCATCCTCAACCTAAAAATTTGTTTAATTATGAATATTCTAAACTGAATTGAATGTGTAGCATATTTTGTATTCGTCCTACTTCTGAATACTTTTATAATGACAAGAAAGGTAAAACTTGACTTTTCAAAAAGTGACCTTAAAAGTACTAAAATTGTAATGATAATTTTAATGTTCGTCCTTTGTTTAAGAAAGTGGTTATTAATTTTGTGTTAGAACTTTGCTGTAAATTCATATTAAATAAGTTTGAACAAAAATGAATGACATTATTTTACATTTTTTTTGATACTTTGAACTAGTACTAACATATTCTGTATATGAGAAACTACCATTTATGTAACAGTATAAGTGTCGGTTTTTTAGCGAATGCTCTTGTCAGTGTTGTTATTGTTTTTCAACAAGAATTTAATTTAAATAATCGTCACTACGCGCGGTCAAATAATTAACTGCCTTCTCCTCGTGAGCCAAATGGTAAACGTGCGGGCTTCAAATGCATTTGCCGCCCTCATTCTGATTGGCTGCAGTGGTGGTGTGATGCCTCGCTCTGCCTATTAGATCGCGAGGATACCATTTCAGTGTCGGTTTTTGCCGGGATTTTTTGGGGGGCGCTTGCTGTTGCTTCGCTTTCACAACTTTAAAGCAAAGCTATTTTTTCATTTGTACAATTTTTCTTATCATTCTTGGTATGTGTCAGGTTCTTGTCTCGATAAATGGTGACTGAAGTGTACCTCTGTTCATGTCTATTCAAGTATTCGTATGTGTTAAAAAACGTTAAATATTTTGGACGATTTTTCCTTGTGCAGTGATAATGATAATGACGCTACGCTCGAGCGCAAATGATGCTACTCGGGCCACAAATAAACTATAAAATTATGGTCTCCAGAAGTCATGTAATTGTCTTCTTTACAAGTTTCTTCAGAACATTGAAACTTAAACTAGAAATTGATAAAAATATTAGTAATATGATATTGTTGATGGTGGTGACGATGATCGTTGGTAGTGGTGGTGATAATGATGATGATGGTCATTGGTGGTGGTGGTGAGGATGATGATGAGGAGGATAATGGTGGTCATTGGTGATGATGGTTATGATGATGATTGTTATTGGTGGTGGTGATTATGATGATGATGGTCATTGGTGGTGGTGGTGATTATGTTGATGATAAGGAGCAGGATAATTGTGGTCAGTGATGATGGTGGTGAGGATGATGATAAGGAGGAGGATAATGGTGGTCATTGGTGATGATGGTTATGATAATGATGGTTATTGGTGGTGGTGGTTATTATGATGATGATGGCCATTGGTGGTGTTGGTGATTATGATGATGATAAGGAGCAGGATGATGGTGGTCGTTGGTGGTTGTTGTGATGATGATGTCATTGATGGTGGTGGTGATGATGGTCAGTGATGGTGGTGGTGGTTGTGGTGATGATAATGGTCATTGGTGGTGGTGATGATGTTAAGGAGGAGGATGATAATGATGGTAATGATAATGATGATGATGATGATTCCATCCCCCTGGTAAGAGTCTTAACTTGTAGAATGAATGTGAAATTCATTCCTTTGTCAGAACAGGACTACCTACTTTTACACTCACTGTTTTTCTATTGGTTTTTTACTTCTCTCTTTCTCTATATTTGTCTATTTTGAAATTGTTTACAATGCAAATGTGATTGTTTAGCGGATTCAGATAATTGTCAAAGTGGGTGACTTTGGCTTTCAATGTTAATCCATCCATTTATGTTTAAACAAATAAACTTTTCTTTTAGTTACAAGTTTTCACAGGAACTAGAAAGACCCATAGTATTAAATACATATTATACACTTCAAATATACGAATATAATTTTTATTCCAGACATGTTTCGACATTGTCACAACGTCATCTTCAGTAGAAT
>JANCMA020266100.1:0-12486 GCA_024336925.2 Zoanthus solanderi | reverse complement strand
TTGATTGCTTGTGTGGCCTAGTGGTAGTGATAGTTGACTTGAAATCCAGAGTATAGAGGTTCAAATCTTGGTGAGTATAAATAAAACTTCTTTGTGAAAAAAATGTGGTTGAATGATGTGCGTGGAGGGTGGGGTTCAATAGTTGGTGTGGGGATGGGGGTGCAGTGTAGGTGGGAAAAGGGGTTAGGGTTATGGTTGGGGTTGGGGTTATAGTTAGGGTTAGGAGAACTAGAAGGGCAGAGAGAAAAAGAAAAAAAAGAAAATACAACAAAAGGACAAAAATAGAAAAAGAAATTTAAAAAAAACTAACTAGACTAAACTGGTTGGAAAATTTTAAACTGGTTGCAAAAAATTTCCAACCAAAAAAATTTTCTAGCCACAACATATGTCTAGCGCTAGTCACTGACCCTGAGTAGAATAGTATACTAAAATGTTTGGATAAAAGTGCAATTGGTTGTTAAAGAAACAATACATTTAAACCTTGTTCTATTTGTTTGCTTTCTGTTACTTCATTAGCAATTGTGAGTTTTGTTAGAAACATTGTTTGCTAATTTTTGAAATGCATTATGGTGAGGATTTTTTGTAAACTCTGCAAAACATATTTTTTTCTTTATATCAATGAAAGGGACAAGCAACAAGCAAAACTTTGTTGCTCTGTTGGCATTTACTTGAGTAGCTTTTTCATTTAAAACAAAAATAACCAAGTTGGAAATGGATATTAGTTCTTTTCAAATTTGTAAATTCCATTTTAATTGACAGTACTACTATTAAAATTTCTTGTTCATTGCAGGGATAGAAATTAATTTTTTTTACTAGACATGTGGACTAGTAATCACTTAGGTTTACTAGTCCACCCCATTTTTCACTAGACAGCTTTTTGTTTTAGTAAATTTATAACACCAGTAAAGATACCTGTATTTCAAATCGTTTTTATTCACCCAAATACAATTGTTATATAAAAATTAATGCTAACGCAACTCCATGCAAATGACGAAAGTTGTTGTTATTGTAAACTCTGAACTGCTTTGAAAACTCCACGTGGTCTGTCGAGTTGTCAAAACTTGTTATGTGTATTTGGATCAAGGCTATCATTTTTGTATCTAATTCCCATTTTGAGAAACTTAAATATGTTGTTTGAAAACATTTTTCTGAAATAAATTGTTTACTCAGTGTTTGTAGGTTGGCGGCAGGTTGCACAAAACAGCAGAAACTTGAGATATTTTTAAATTTTGATTTGCAAAATAATATTTCAAATTTAGATTTGAAACGAAATAATGTTACTTGGAATACTATCAAATATACTTTATTGCTGGGAATTTTTTACTACACATGTGGACTAGTTTGTAGTCAAGTTTACTAGTCCACCAAAATTTTTACTAGTATGTGGACTAGTGGACTACCGATAATTTTGAACCCTGCATTGTGTGGCCAGTAAGTGCATCTATTTGGAAACAACACACAGTCTCTAACCCTTTTAATATACAATTTGAGTTCATTGCATTGCATAGCACAATACTTGACTTCACAAACTTGAAGCAAGAATTTGAATAAATTAAAATTTTTAAAATAAATAAGAACATAATTAAAATGGCATAGTTAAAAAAGAATAGAATAGAAGTCACAGAAAAGCTGTAAATGAAGAATGATTAAAAACTATATAGCTTTTGAGAATTAAAGTGAACAGAATAATTTTCTAGGAGCTAATTACAAAACATTTAATGAAATTAAATGTGACGTAAGCCGAAACTCGAGCAGAAAAAGAAAATTCAACATTTTAACTTGTTTTAGAATGAATTACTGGTTGATGGCTTAATGATTCTTTGTTGTCTTTAATACTTTTTTAAAAATATCCTTATCTTCTGTCTTTTTATCTAGAAGTTGTTAAGGATTTTAAACAAAGAGGACAGGAACACCAGTGGCAAAGAACAAAATAGCAAATACAATAACTGCACGTTGGATTGCATCAAGCTGAGTGTATGCCTTCACAGAATTATTGGCCAAAATTAGAATGTGAAGACTTCTGTTAGAGTTCTCAGGACTACAAAGATGTAATAGCAAAAACATTCTCAGTACTAGTTAGTTATTGTTAGTAGCAGTATCCAAGTGTGATTCTTTTTGTCTTTCATTTTCCAACTCTCGTTGTGGGTTTGTTATTGATTCTGTTCAGTGGAATTAAAGACAGTTAACTATGAGAATCGTGTGTTGGCTCTTACACTTAACCGGTGCAATTATAGCTATGCAACTATTAATACTATAACAGGAATGTGTTATCTATATTTTAGAGAGTGACTTAAGTTAGTCAGATTACAGTTAGTCAGAACTGTATTTGAATTCAGAACTGTGCTTGGTTTGTAACATATTATGTGAATAAAGAATTTTAATAACAAATTGAAATACATGAAAAAATTAGATATTCATATTATGAAATCAGGTTGGGGAAACATTCATTTGGTTTTTAAAAAACATCTGATTTATCAATATTTGAAATTATAATTATATTTCAGAATTTCTTATGTTTGTTCTGATAACTGGCTCTTGCTCTAACATCAGCATCTTACTTTTAATGATGAACAAAAAATATATTTTTCATATGAAAACTATGTGGCACTAAAGCTATACTAGATTGGCTTTTGGATTTACTGTAAAAGCTGAAAATAAATAAAATCCTAGCTGCCACATTTATTGTAGTTAGAGGAAATACTCCAGGAGGTCTCAATTTAAACCTAAGGGCTATACTTCAGGTGATATTAACTTGTTTAGAATATATTGGCCTAAATAAACCAAATCTATTATTATTATTCTTAAATAGTATTCAATAAGGACACATAATCACTTTAACAAATGTAACTAGACATATTATTCTTAAATAGGTTTTATTTAAATCACAAAATAATAATATTAATAACAATTATTATTGACAGGACGAGATACTTTTTTTAGATCTGAATAAAAGCTTTGTAACTTGTTTATGACATTAATTTATTTTGGACAAAATAATAACAAAAGTTAGTTGCCTATAATATTACCTTTCTTAAGAGGAAAGTTTAAAGGTTCAATGATAAACTTTAATAGTTATTAGGGCCAAATGTTTTATATTGTTTGTAATGGCATTCTTTAAAACTCAATGTTCTGTTTAAAATATATTTTAAAAAGAAATATCCTGTTTACATTTGTAAAGTCTCCAAAATAAGGGAAACAAGCCCTTTCAATTAATTCTATCAAGACCTCCCAGTAAGGTGATATTCAACTTTGCTGCCAATAAACAAGTTGAATTGTGAATTGACACTGAAGAGGTAGGGGTTAAAAACCCTTTAGTGGAGGAACTCTTGTAGACCAACTACTTCAAAAACTGAGAATATCTCTTAACAGATCTAACTGAATATTAAATTTGTTCAACCATTCAGAATTAAAACGTGTGTGCAGTTAAATCAATAACTTAATACCATAGAATACTAAAGTGATGACGTCATAAAAATTTGATTTGAGAGTGAACTTTATATACGCAAGTGAAGCTCGAATTACAAATTAGTTCAGTGGGACGTGTGAACTACACCAAGTGTTTGCGTTCAGTCGCCATTTTACTGATTCACCTGCAGTTAGCGAGACGTGCACATAGCATATCAAACTTTTCACAAAAAACAGAAAAGAAGGTATTCAAAGACTGATAGAGTAATTGCATTATAGTTTCGGAGCATTTTGTAGTTAAGTTATAGTTTCGGTAGCCATTTTAAAACTGACCAAGTTTTAATTTCAATTAAGTACATAATAAATATTAAATAAGAAAACCTAAGTGCCGCAGCATTGTGAAATAAAATATGTACAATATTATCGGTCTGCTAAAATGATTGCAAGAGACTCATTTGTAGTGTTTCATGGACACAAAAGAATTTAATGAGAAGTAAAATACGCACTTAAAGGACGAAAGATTTTAATGAATTATTCACAATTGCCTTTGTGTGTTTGTTACCGAACGTGACAAAATATAAAATAAGCACACCCAATAAAACTAAAAACATTTTTAAAAGCCTACCTTCGTTTTGTCTTTTTCTTCATACTTTTAACATAAAAACAAGGTACACGAGAGAAATTCTTTCGCCCACGGCCTTTAACCTAGCATGCAGATTTCCATTCTCCTTTACCTTGGCAAAGATATCACGAGGGGCCAGCTAATTCTGATTTGAGTGGCGTGCAAGACGACCACCCGGATTTAACATTCAAGGAATTTACATTGAATGCCAAGAGTAAACGAAAATTGTGATGTAAACATGATTAGCAGTTCTATTTTTAAAAGCTTATTTTTTTCGTTCCTGTTTCTAACACCATTTTATCCATACGATGCACTTCTCTGGCAAAATACGTGACCGAAATAGAATTAGTCAGCATCCCCGCTCTGTTTCGCGCCTTGTTTTGATTTTTTCAATGATATGATTGGTTGAGTTCCAAAGCTTCCGTTCTATAAATACCCAATCAGAATTCAGATTGACAACCGGAAGCGAGTTATTTTGAACAACAACTAGCTTGGCTACCAAGCGCATCGTTTCCACTGTGGTTTGCAATGCAATGAGACCAATGGGTTTTTGCGAGACTTTTTCCTTAAATTGACAAGTAAAAGCAGCATGATAGCGGTGAGTTTTGACCTCAGTACTTTATTTTTTACTTTTTGCAATTTTATTTATGAATCAAATGAAAGGTGACTTCTTAGAGTCCGTTTGGTATGTTGTTTACAGACCACCGATTCTGCCATTTGCTCCTCTACGACATTCTTGGAAAGCTACCTCGACTGTAAGTAAAAAAATGTTAAGTTATACCATAAGTTGAATAATAAGAAATTCATTGGCGTGATTTCGTCAATTTACAAAGTTTTGTAAACAACATCAGTATAATTAATAGCCCTTGCAGTTGTTTTTTTAACATAGAATTTTTACAACAAATCAAATGCGAATACACAAAACATTTGTATAATATTCCGTTAACCAATTTCCCTCGTCTCAACGGCATTTTTTCTAAATACTAATAACTAACTTTAAATGGAACTAATCAGCATACTGGTTTCATACACCTAATCGTGGGTCTGGAATATAAAAGTTTCTCAGCGTTTTTAACAAGTTATTGGATCTACTGACTAAATAACTTTATATGACTTCAGACATAAAATAATAAGTTTGGAACGTAACACTTTTTACAGTTAAACTGAATTGAAGACAAGGTTATGGCTAAGCTTTTCTATTAGGTAGCTACCCCAGGACTGGGTTGTCCAAGCGTGGGTTAAATTTAACCCAAAGTAAAGCAAAAACTACAGCAGCAACTGCTTCTCCAAGGAAAAGATTGTGGTTCTTATAAAATACTTTTGAGATTTTCCTAGGACAAAACCTGCCAATCTGAAATTTACAGGTCAAGTCCAACTATTAAAGGTTGTGAGCAAAACCATGGGATAAAATTTAACCCTGGGTTAGTGCTAACCAGCTTTTGAACAACTGGGCCCAGATCCCTTTGATACCCAAGTTCTTCATAAGTAGCTAGAACCTTGGAACCACTGTCTCATGTTTGGACCATGGATCCAGCAATGCTGTCAGTGGTGACGTTCAGATGTCATATCATCGCAAATGTTACTTTGGCTAAATTAACTTAGAATTTAAGGATTTTAAAAACAGTGTATTTCAATGACAATTTCTTACAGATCTTGCTGAATGCAGACCTGATAAATCATGGTCTCAATAGCTTGATATATTGTTGATAGGTCAGAAATCTTAGTACAATATTCCTGTCTGGTTCTCCTCTGTGACTGTGCTGGTTTGCTTTCATGTCTGTTAGTGTGTACAGATTTTTGTCCAGCTTTTTGAATTTTTCTTGACTAATCTCCAAATATAAACAACTGCACAGCCTTGTAAATCCTTTTAACACAATTATTATGACTTGAAGTTCAGTTCAGTTCATCCAATTTTTATCTGGGTTTATCAGCGACTCCCCACATTCCTTGAACTTTACCCACCCAATTCTTGCTCTTGCTGTCACAGCTTCCTTGCAACTACCACTTGCATTCACCCTATCATTCACCTGAAATATTTTTATAACACCAGACTTGTTTCTTAATCCAAAACATTATATTTATCATCAATGTCCTCTTTGCTTGGATTAATAATCACTGTAATGTAAAAAGGTAGTTTTAACAAAAACTTATTATTTTTGAAGGTGTAGAAACTCTCCCGGATGATATGCAGAGAAATGCGTCGCAGCTGAGAGAGTTGGATTTACTTTACCAGGGTAAGCTTTTGTTGACCAAATAATTTCCAGAATCAATCAGAAACAAATTGTTTTCACTAAAATGAATGCCAAGTACTCCCCAGAGCAGAGTGGAGGCTGACATTGATTTTTATCTTTTGCATACAATATAATAATGATGTTATGATTGAGATGTTTCATACAGAAAAATGCCTAATCATGTGATGTCTGGTTTGTATAATGCTTCTGTTACTAAAGCTGATAGACACAATGTCACCTGTCTTTGATGAAAAAAGCTGAAAATGGTGATTGTTTGAAAGGAAAAATTGTTTTGAACTCATTTCATGGAAATATTTAACCAAAACCCTTTAAATTATTATTCTGTTCTTTTATTTTTGAGAAGAAGAAGTTAGACTCAAAGTGTTGTGGTACTGTAAACTACAGAGAAATGTAGGGAAAATTAAAAACTTTTTCTAGTGCAGCTTCATGTGTCGAATTTTGGTATTAAATTGTTTTGTCTAAAGTCAAGGTTTGTACCTAGCTAGCTGTTGGACAAATATATATTTTTTTAAATTGCACCCAATTGCTGAGCATAAAAAATTATAGAACAGCAAATTAATTATCCATACTTAATTAAGAGCAGTGCTTGACAGTTACACCTTGAATTTTTGAACTTTGAAATTTTTACCGAATGTTATTTTTATTACTGAATTTCAAGTAGAAAACAATAATTTTCTACTAATTAAAAATAATTAAAATAAATTAAAATTATAACAAATCTCAAATTACATTTTTACAGCAGGTGCATTATGCAGAAAATTGATTTATATAGATTCTAAAATTTTGTAGGTATTCTACATTATTATTTCTTATATTCAATCTTGAATCCTTTTAGTGATGAAGCTCCAGTGAAACCCAGTCCAGAGTCTAGTCGCAGAAAATTCTCAAAAACTGTTTTGAAAATAGTAAAAATATCTACTTTTAGAAATTCTTCTTTTATTGAGTACCTTATTATAGGAAATTAACAGTGCATGTAATCAATGCGAATTTCAAAAATTTGTGTTAATTTTATGTATCTTAATTTATCTCATTGTTAATGAAAATGACATTAATTGAAAGCATCATTATTTTAAGACACCTTTATTATCAGCAAAGTTGATGCATCTTCATTTAATATTGACTTCAAAATGTCCTTAGATTCATCAGTATACCGATTGTCTTCACTGAGGGGATAACTCACTTCTTCAGCTTTCTTGTGCAAAATGTCTGTCACATTTTTATTATCCCGTTTCAAAGTCACCTCAATATGTAATTCTAATCCACGTTGGAGATGGCTTATATTTTATCGCTATGACCTCTCATTTTATGTCAGCTTCTCTCTGCATTACATTCTCTGCAGAGAGAAGCTGATAAAGCTTCTCTCTGAGAAGCTTCTCTCTCTTTTATCCAAAGCTCTCTTTGGTACTCCACGTTGTTGCAGTACCAAAGAACATGACTCATCTGTTGCAGGCTTTGGATCTAACAACAAACACTGCTGTGAAGAAGATGTAGAAGCATTGTTTTAGTGACTGTTTTACGCCTTCCAACCCTGGACCTATTATTGCTCTAGTTTGTATGGCTACCTTGTCTTTTTTGCTGGAAATAAAGAGCAAATTTTGTTCTTGGACGTTGTTGTTTTCTAACGAAATAAGTGCGAAAAATATCAAATTCACATTTTAATTATACAAACGTACCGCATGGAAATTTGCATTGATTGAATGTATGTAAAATAACTTTTCTAAAATTTGCATTAATTTTATAATGCATAATTTTGTTTGTGTTGTTAACATTCTTCGTTATATTCCTATAATAAGGTATAAAAATTATATGAAATGAGATTCTATGTAGTGTTGATTTTTTAAATTGAAATGCAATTAAAAATGCTTAAACAGTGATTTGCCCTTCAGTTCTTTCCAAGAACTAGTAGAAATAAATGTTTTGTGCCATCCCTTGGTAATAATTTAGCAACACTACTGTCACACATATTATAGGTATACTTGCTGTGAGCATTTACAGTTTTGTTAACCCTATCAATCATTATACAGTCTGTAACTTATTACTATATTATCTTGACTAACACAACTCTGAATTTTAGATCGACTGAAAGAAATAGAGAAGTTAATCAACTTGTATAATCGAGAAAAAGATGCATCATCAAGGAGAAAGTGTTTAATTAAAATTCAGCGTCAGTTGGTCAAGAGTCAAGAATATGGAGATGAGAAGCTGCAGTTGGTGGGACAAATGGTTGATATGGTGAGCTACTCTATAGACAGTTGAATCTAAACTCAAGACGTACCATAGTGAATCAACTGAAAATAATGCTATTGTGCAACAATGGTTGTACGTATAGCAGTGTTTCAATTTTTAAACTGGTTGAAAAACTTGAACACAAATGGCTATGTGTTCCAAATTGTTACCAAAATGTGTGACCCAGCACACTAAAACATACCGAACACTTTTCCATTTGAATGAAAAGAATGTTCAGTAACTGTTTCTACAGTAGCATAGTTGAACGCTTTTGAAAAGCATTCAGCACTCTCTGTAAAACTTTCATTTTTTGCACAGTTTATTCTTTCACTTTCAATTGGCAGAATCATCGAACGCTTCAGAAAATGTTTGAACGTTCTTTTGAACTGTCTATAAAACGTTAATGTTAAAAAATTTGTCTAACCATTTGATTATCATTAATAGGAAAAGCATTAACCATCAACCTAAAAATCGTCATTATCAACAGTATTACGCTGCCATCAGTAATTATTAGGCCACACCAACTAAACAACAATTAAATTATTATGAAGTAGCACCAATAAAAAACAAAAACTGCGATTGAGAAGGACACAGATGTTGCTAAGAAACTTGTTACAGCTCTACAATACCACTCTTTTACTCAGACTGCAAAAGAAAATACAAACCAAAAATTGTAAAATTATGCAGAAGATAAAGACTGTATATTAACCAGTGCAACTGTATCCTACACAGCTGTTTAAGATGATATTTAGGCTTACAAAATATGGCGCCATGTGCTTTCAGCAAGCAATTTCCAAGAAAGTTGCTGATTGGCTAATTAAGCTGCACTTCTATTGTTAAAAAGTACATGCATTATCTAGTCTAGGACCCAGTTACACAGATAATCTACTGTGTACAGTTACCATAGTTTTAATAAATAAAATTATTTTGAGTGGATAGTTAATACAAATAAATCAAAAAATAAGTCTTATATTAATAATTTTGCTTTTATTTTTTTGTTTCTTCAAAATAGTACTGGATGATTTTTTTTACTGTTTTAAAATATTTCATTTGGTTAGTCAAATCCTGTAAAATGCTTGACATTTATTAAATGTTTGAAAATTTCATTACAATTTAACAACGGACAAAGTGTGTAATTCGTTAAAATTCAAATAAATTTAAGTTTTAATTGCATGATATGACAAGCATGCACTGTAGGAGCCAGGCCACTTTTGTATCATAAATTATCATAATCAAGCATCAGCTTAGTACATGATCAGCGAATAATCAAAATGAAAGCTTGCAAACCTGTTATAAGTGAAGACATTTTAAAGGAGCATGGTCACAACTCATACATGCATATTACGACACAAAAAATCTTGAAAAGTTTTGCCTCAAGTTCTGTTGAAGTTTGAGACTGTGTAGAACAAGTTTCATTCGGGTTATATCTTCACCATTCTGCTTTGATAAGCTCTGCCCTTTTATACTCTAAGTGTTCCAAGTGTTAAAAATCAATTACAGCAGACATGTTTGAAATCGTTCCAATTTTTTGCACCTTAGTGTGCAAAAATTTTGCTCTGTAAAGCACACCCAATGTGCATGCCTGGGTCGTGATCATGCCCCTTTAAATTACTGTATTACTGCAAGTTTGTACAATACTGGTAGAAAAGCAGAAATCCTTGGCGAGTCTGGTGTTTGGGTATCAGTTATTATAAAAGGAAAGATCTAATAATTTTTGAAAGTATCTTTTTGAGGCTATGTCCCAATGCAAGCCTCTGGTTGCCTTACCAACATGATGCATATTATTTTATGTGTGAATCCCACTTGAGTGAGGTGGTGAGGATTAGACACTTTGTCTGTGACAATGTTATTATGACTTACAACTCAAGAATTGAAAATGAATTTGCCCAGTGGATCGTGGAAATTCGGCAAATGTTGTAGCTAATGTGTTGTGGAGAAGAAGTTTGCATGCCGGATACACCTATTGTAATTCAGCTAGAAAAGAGAAGAAGTACTGTAACTGCAGATTGCTTTTCACTATAACTGGAAAGTGTATTTTTATAAACTGGTTTTCATTCATTTGAAAGTAATATTAGGTTTCAAGTAAAATTTACCAAACCATCATGCAAAATAAAATTATTAAAGACCAGACTGCAGAGAACATCCTTTTTTCTTTTACTGGATAAAAACTGTGCTTTGTCAACAGAAAACAGCAACTAGTCTTCCTTAATATAATTATTATTCGATCCCATTGATTAGTTTCAAATTGATAAGTGTAATCATAACAGGGGAAAAGAGCTACTGTAAGAGTTTGATTTTCACCAAAGGTTGACAACAGAAGTCGACAAATTGAGGCAGACATTGAAAATATGGAGACTTTCAGAAATGATGATGCACCACTTCAGGTAGTCAAGCAAGAATTGCCTTGTCCAGGTATAGCTACATAATGTTATCAATTTACTCTTAATATAGACTAATAAAATTATTAAATAAATAGAAGTGTACAGGATCTTAGAAAACAAAAATTTACTGATTAAAAAGCTGTTTTTGGATAAAGAAAGCCCCTTTATGTAAGAACTAAGTAGTGGATTAAGAAATTTCCAGTTTTAGTACCCAAAACTATAAGAACCTATTTTCTCATTATGATACAGAGTAGAATCTTATCCTAAGTGTTTGAGTGGTGGGCTTTGACTTTTCCAGTTAGTTCAGTTGTACACAGCAAGCTATAGAAAGATTGCTTATGAGCCAAAATTCATCTTAATTGGAAAGTTTTGGTTGTAAGTTTTTGCCCTTAATCAATAAAAACATACAGTATTTATTTTTTGTAAACTAGTCTCCACATTCTGTGACTCTTGCACACATCAGCAAGCCAAGGCAAGAAACTGTTGCATTGAATGCATGGCCATTATTTTCACTGACAGGTCTCCTTAATTCCGTTAGGCATGTGGTGGTACTGTTTTACTATGCTTGTTATCATTTCTCTCGTATCTTTTTCACTAGTTGATAATGGCCTTGCTTAGCTTTTAGTAACATCAAAATGTCAATGTGAATTTTTATTTTTCTTAGAGTTTTAAATTTTAGCATTTTATTACTGACATGAACATTTAATAGCTTTGAAGAGCTTTATTGCAGTGAATTTCTGTTCTAAAGTTTTTAAAAAATCTCTCCTTATACTTGTTAGAATTAGTATAATAAATGCCCATTTAAAGCTTAAGATAGCTCTTTGTATTTGCCATCTATATTATAATCGAATTGAAACAACTATGAGAAAGGTCTGTTGTTTGGGAATGACAGACATATTTGGTTCAACACATGATAATTATTTTAAACTAAGGATTGTAAATACTTAATAGACAATTGTATGTTTATACACTTACTTTTGAAGTTTATTGATTTTGAAATGTTTGTTGTATACCAGTAGTTCTTGAGGATCACTCCAAGCCTCAAGAAGCAAAGAAAAGTGAGTAATGAAGAAACACTAATGGACCCTCTAATCCAATGAACATCGGAAAAAAACAATTTGATCTTTGATCATCCCAAACACACAAACAGTAAACAATATGCAACATTTGCTATGTTGAGATAAGACCCAGATACCAGGAACACTTTTCCACTTACATACATTACTATAATTATAAACCTTAAAATGAACTAACTCTGTCAATTTACAGATTATATATTATGTACATATATATAATTATATATTTATTATAGAATAATTGGGAACAGAAACATTCAACAAAGAGATTGAGTGAAAATATGAGTCTACCAGGAATTGAATCTGAGTCTCCAGATTACATGTTTGGTGTCTTAACCCAATCGGCCATAGAATCATCTACAAACATGATGAAATTAGCCTTAGAGATAGATTAGTCACCAGAATGGTCACAAGACCATCATAAAAAAATTACTTTCTGCTGACAGCTCCTGAATTGATAGAACTTTTCAACTCTTAAATATAAGTGATGTGACAGACTTATCCTTTATCTGCTTCCCTTTTTA
>JANCMA020265996.1:0-12487 GCA_024336925.2 Zoanthus solanderi | reverse complement strand
GTTAACCTGTGTATTTAAATCCGATCGACATGCCCGTATGGGAAAGCCGAACCGGGATGGTACTTTTCCTCCAGCCCCCCAAGGCATAATTAATGAAAGCTCCCTTACAGGTAGCTACGCGCCTGGCCATCGTGTCTTAACGACTAAATGCTAGAATTGATGAGCTCATAACCGCATTATTTCAGTTTAGACGATTTATGCGGAGATTAAAGCGTGGTAGCCGCTGCCCTCAGTCCCCGTCATTAGTGGCTGCAAGTAGTTAGTATTGGTACAGATGTGCTATCATGTGACTATATTTAATACGTGGACTCAAAACACGAAACTTAAAGGGTACCTCTGTTGTCCAACAATATTAATCTCAAATAAGAGTTTTCCTCAACTTGTGTCTACATCCGCAGTTCAAAGTTGATAATTCTGTATATATAGTTCACACCAAGCGATTTGTTTTGATCACTGAATTTCCGGCGGGCTCCCATCTTGAAATGTGACGTCTGTGCGTTGTAGTGCCAGTCTCTACTCTTGATAAAACAATAGCAATAAACGAGTGGGGGTCTGGCACTGCAATGCAACTACGTCATATTTCAAAATGGCGGCCCACAGGAATTCAATGATCAAAACAAATCGCTTAGCGTGAATTATATACAGAGAATTATCAAATTTGAGCTGCTGGTGTGGACACAAGTTAAGGAAAACTCTTATTTGAGATGAATATTTTTGGACAGCAGAGGTCCATTTAAAGCTACAAACACAAAAATGTCCTTCATACAGAAAGTCACGGTACCTGCTGCAAGTCAAAGGAATTCTTCTTTCTCAGAATGTCCCGCTCTTCAAGTAAATTATCACATTCTTCTGATTTCACCGCTAGTTTTTGATTTAGTTGCATGAGAGTTTGTTCTTTAATCTCAAGTTGCTTGTGCAGGTTGGTGATCGTGTCTTTCAGATCAGGGTCGGGTTCAGTTCCGTTTGCTGTAGCCGAGCCCTTAAAAACGAAAGTGGATTTAGTTTCTTCAACTATCGCCAAAACTTTTAGGTTTTCTTTAAAATTGGAAGTTATTTATAGCTCACCGTAGCAAGCCATTTCTCATACTCTGTCAACCATACTGTTATATGAATGAAATGGAATACACAATACTCGTTCATCTATAATTATTGTGATTGAGTTGGTACCGGGATTATAAATGAACCTTCGTTCACTGTAAAAAATCGGCGCGCGCAATATGGTCAAAATCGATCACGTGATTTCGGTTTATCTGTCATTAACCGGAAAGACCGTGCGGTTATAAATCATAACCTTTGTTTCTTGGTTTAACCATGGCCGAGTCTTAAATGAATGCAAACCACTAAATATATGAATCAAAGTGATTTTTATTGAGCTTTTACTCCATCGAAAAAGTTGTCATTTATCAAAGTATACTGATACGCTCAAGTTATTTAATTCGGCTGGCTTTTCGGCACACGTCAAGAAATTTTCCCGCCTTTTAAACAAGTTTAAAGTTTGGGCTTGTGAAGCACTTTGCGACATTTTGAAATTTTGGCGGTGCAGTGCATTCTGGTATCGATGAGGTTGTAGTCAGATTGTTTCAAAACTAAAGCTCAAAGAGTAGGTCTTATATCTCAGTTGCCCAGGTCGATCCTCACCAAAAAATAATTGGCTTACCTAATATTACATCGTTCTGAATAAACTATTAATCTTGAGTTGTTTTAAAAACAACAAAGTAAAACTTAAAAGGTAAAAAAAAAACATTTAAAGGCGGTTTTTGAAAACGTTGTAGGGTAGATAAGCTACATCTTACATCAAATTTCCATTAAAAAAACTTGTAATTTTATACTCTTGCATGACTTTAAATATTTTCATTTTAATTCGAACTAAATAAAACACTAAAGCCACTTTAAAACCAATATATATATAAATACATTTAAAAACATTTGCAAATAACAGCTTTTGCCTTTTCCAAATGTCGAAATGTTATATTTATGGAGCTTATTTCCCTTTATTGCAGAAAACAAATAAGAAACACCGAAACGCAACAGCACTGAATTTAAATATGTAGACAAAGCCGTCATAATTGGCAAAACTTCTTAATTTTGATAAGAATTTAATAACGAAAACAGCTTTATTGTATAACTCCATGTGAGACTTAGCATATTTATCAGTATATACAGTAATTAATATAATGACCAGCAATGTATGTAAGATAAGTTAATTCGTCTATTAAAGTTGAGGAAGTTGTATTCAATATTCTCGATTCGGTTGGACTATAAAGTTTTGTTTGCATTGCTCTTGTATAGCGTCGAAGCCTTTTAATAACTGAGCTTGTAATCTTAAGCATGAATACTACGACCGCAGTTATACTTCGGAATCAAGCCAAAAACAAATATCTTTCTTAAACATACCTTTGAAGGAACTTTTATCCCTGTCATGTTCGACCCCCGTGCTTTAGAGTTTGACTGAGCATTTACGTTTGAAGTCTTCCGTGGAATACTTGTCCTTCTAACCACCGGAATTCCTGATCTTTTGGACATACTTAATGTTGGTTTGATTTTCTAGTTAAAAAGTAGATTACATCAACTGTAGGCTTTGAATTGAAGGTTTTTCTTCACGACTGAAGTTTATTAAGCGAACGAGTGACGAACTTCGCATATTCAGTTGCTCGTTTGGTATCGGATTTCCAAAACCAAAGGCAAAGCGTTTGTTGGTGTCATGTCAACGCGTCAGAAGCTTTGAATAGCAATTATCTTTAAATTAGCATTAATCAATGGAGTGCTTTTGACAACTCTTTAGTTCATAAAAACCCACTTTTTATGTTAATGAACATTTTTGGGGAAAAGACTCACAAGAAGCCAGAATATATTTCCATTGTACCATGTTTTATCTACGGTAGATCTGTTTTTTTTTTTTAAACATAATTTATGCCTTTTACATAAATGCACGGATAAAGCTAAGTCGGTGATTCGATAGAAACAATTTGACATGATAAATTTATAAGTTTTACACCGTAGTGGAAGGAATTGTGAAAGCTGACGTTTCGGACTGTAGTCCGACTGCAGTCTATGTCAGGTTCACAGTTCTATTCCCTACGGTGTAAAACTTATACACTTTCTTATAATTTATCAATTCTTTTTACATAAACGGTATGCTGCGTCGGTGTTTCCATAGAGACAGTCATTAGATAAATTTATAAGTTTTACACTATGGCGCGTATTTAGTGTCGAAATTCAAACCTTCATTTCAAATTTGCAAACCTTCATTTCAAACTTGCAAACCTTTATTTCGAATTTGCAAACCTTCATTTCAAACTTGCAAAGCGCCATATTACATCGTAGTGAATAGAACTGTGAACTCCTGACCTTTCGGACTGTATTCCGACTGCAGTCTTCGCTCCGACGAAGGACTACAGAGTTCACAGTTCTATTCACCACTGTGTAAAACTTATAACTCTATCAAATTGCCTTCTACATAAATGGTGCTGCGTCGGTGACTCCATAGAAACTGTCATTAGATAAATTTATAAGTTATACACTGTTGTAAAAAGAAACATTTACAACCTGACGTTTTAGATTGTAGTTGGACTGTAGACTCCTACGAAGAACTACAGTCCGAAACTTCAGTTTTTAAAAATTCTTTTCACTACGGTGAATAATTTATAAATTTATAAACTGTTTCTGTAGAAACACCGACGCAGCATCCATTTACCCTTATTACACTTCCATAACAACATTTGAGTTGCACTCAGTAACCTAAAATGCACTCTATAACCTGTTTATGCATTCGCATAAACGAGATATTTTGCTGAAAATATGATAAGCAGTGATACAGGTCCGAGGATGAAAAAATCAGTGACCGAAAAGTAAACATTAGCCCGAAAACTGAAGTCGAGAGCGAAGAAAAACTTTGAGGACAATTTTTTAAGACGAGGGTCTGTATTACTGTATACAACATATACTAGTAGTAGCTATCGCTAAGTACCAACGAGCAAGACAAAAACTTACTAAATTTTGAAGATTTTTTGAAACCTCGTAAATTTGTGTCACAACGACATAAGTTACGGTTAAAAATTAAAAAATATATATAAATGTCTTCTGGTTAAAAATTTTACTAATTATAAGCTTTCGACTGTTCTACTACAGCCCTCATCAGATAAAAATAAAATAAAAAAGTCGCTGATATAAATTAAAAACTTGTGATGAGATAAAGATTATAAATACAGCTCACAAATGAACGCGAAAAGAATGCATGTTTTGTTTTCTTTACCTCAAAGAACTTTCCACAGAAATCAACACGATTCCGCTACATGACTCCAATTTACCAAGCCCAAAGTTGGAAGGTTATCAGAACAAATAAACCTCACAAAAGAACACGAAAGAACGTTTTGATTCCTTTAATATCTCTCCACATAAAGAAAACACAACTCCACCACACTACTCCAATTTGCCGAGGAACCACGCCGCCTAACGCTACATACATCTTTAGCGCACTCCCATTGGCTGCAGTTTCGATGCAGTTCTTAGCGCACCTCCGATTGGCTAAATGATCCTTATACTATATCTCTTACAAGCACTCGAGATTTGTATCACCTGAATACTATCCTCATACGGCTCTATAATGCTGTCGCCTCGCCAGCCTTGCGTCTTCGCTCGGCTGGCTCGTTGGCAATTAAAAGATATACAGTTAAAATAAAAAGAGAGAAAAACAAAGCTTGAGTTATGTATCTTGTGCTACTAACAAGTCCCTTAGCTTTACATAGGAAAGCGTAATTTAGTTTGAAGAAGTGACAATGTACGGGGCAAGAATATCACATTTTTGACTCACGGATTCTCCGTAGGAGTAGCAGTGAGTTATGTGCCTGGGACTTTCCATTTGCATAAACTTTTGTGCAAAAATGGTTATTGATTTAAATCCTCCCGCCTGCTTTGCGCATTTGGTTTGTATAAAAAGTGTCTCGATCCGTAATGTTTACCTGCAATTACGACACTGGTTCTCCTTCGTTTTACTGTTTAACTTAAGCAATCTTGAGTTCGATTCTTTGATTCGTTTAGGGAATTGGTTTAATTGTTTGCTATTATTGATGCATATTTGTTCGAAAATTCAAAGGCGACCTGAGAAAAGCAAAGGGAAATCTGGGACAACACTCTCACTTTTTGACAGAAATCTTAAACGAATTGTGTGTGGAGGATGTTAGCTTTGGTCTGAATTGTAGTTTTAGAAAGCCTTAAGTTGCTGTACAACACAAAATACAACCTGTATCACTTTTGTAAAACCTTTTTGTACTTTGATTGAAACTCTCTTAAGAGACCAGGAGACAGTTGTTATTTAATAGGCAGTAATTTACGCCAGTGATCTTAATTATAATGGTCAGCGGTTCCTTTTATTAGTTTACTGACTAGTCCCAGGACTAGAGATTGCGTTCGTGTTGCCATATTGTTTTACTTTCCAGTTGTTCAGTTCTGCTAGTTTTCTGCTAGTTGTCAACTTATTAAAGAGTCATTGGATTCGTGTCTCTGTGAGTGACTTCATTAACTGGCGTGGTGGCAGCTTGAACGATTTCCACGCCCTGATCGACCGAAATTTAATTGTTATTGTCACTCGTAAACACTCGATTCACAGTCAGCGAAAACGTCTGCTGGGCAAACACAGTTTCCTACCAAATGGCTACTACTCCAAGAGCACCGAAACAATGGTGTCTGACGAAGACGGAGACAGTAACATCTTTCGAAAACTGGCGACAAAATTTGTTGTACATTTTATCTTTGGATCCACAATTTGCGCCATTTCTGGTCGAGGGTGGCACATGGCAGAAGAAAAGTAAAGCAAACCCACTTCGTGGTTTTACCGACGACCCATCCTCCTCAACCAATCGCCGTACTGCTCAACAAAAGGTAAATATGCTAGAACTCATGTTAGGACAGATTGCCAATTATTGTCCGATTATTTCCCGTAATACTATTGTTAAAAACTCTACATCTGTTGATTCAATCTGGTCCGCCATTCGTTTGCATTTTGGGTTCCAAGCCACTGGAGCTCACTTTATTGATTTTACTGACATTAAGTTCGAAAGTGATGAGAGACCGGAAGACCTTTATCAAAGGCTGATGGCATTTGTAGAGGACAACCTTCTAAAGGCCAATGTATTATCCCATCATGGCGAGTTACTTGATGACGATGAAGACCTCTCCCCCTCCCTCGAAAATTTTATCGTTTTAACCTGGCTTCGGTTAATACATCCTGAGTTACCCAGACTTGTAAAGCAACGCTATGGCACAGAGCTGCGAACCCGCACATTAGCTTCCATAAAACCCGAAATTTCACAGGCTCTGAACTCTCTTTTAGATGAAATAAAATCAGCCGACGAGGCCAAAGTCATGCGCACAGCCTCCCCCTTCGCTCGGTCTCCAGCGCCCCATAAGCCTTTTCCCCATACCACCCCCAAGAAACCCCTAAAACAAGGGTCACGTGACAAATCCTGCCCACTGTGCAAGCAAGCTGGCCGCTCCAGTCAGGGTCATTATTTGAGTGAATGTAATTTTCTCCCAGAGCAAGATCGTAGATTCATGCTTAAGGCCAGACAAATTGTCTCTGTTCTCGACGATGACCTAAATGAGCCATTTTGTGATAGTGACCCCTCCCTAGAGGAACCTGAGATGCCTAACTTGCTGCAACCCATACACTCCAACACCTCTCGTCTGGTCCAGGTATGCCAATCACCATATATAGATGCATTTTACCAACACCATCATGCACGGATCGTTATCGACAGTGGTGCTACTTGCAACCTAATCCGCCTTTCGGCCCTCCACCGGTTTGGTGTGAAAGTAACACCTAGTTCCCAGTCAGCACACCAAGCAGATGGGTCTTCCCCAATGAAAGTTGTAGGGGAGGTACGAGTACTATTTACCCGTGACACACATACATTTCAATTTGAAGCCCTGGTTGTCGAAAGCCTAGACGTAGACATTTTAGCTGGCACGCCCTTTATGTCTGTCAATGATATTGCTATTCGCCCAGCCAAATGCCAGGTCATACTGGGTAATGGCTCAATATTTACATATGGTTCAGCTCCAGCCTCTAAAGCAAACACCGTCCGCCGCGCCACTGTACTACGTGCCCCACCCAGTCCCACCACCATCTGGCCAGGTGAGTACCTAGAAATCGACTTACCTTCAGGTTTTCCAGCTGACTCCTACTACATAGTAGAGCCTCGTTTAGATGCTCCCAGCATTCGCAAGTGCACCACTACAGAAATTTGGCCGCCGCATAGTGTCATGGCTTCTGTTGCAGGAAAGCTTCGTTTTCCCAACCTGACAACTAACCCACACACGCTCAAGCGTCACGAGCATTTCTGTCAGATTGACCAGCTCAGCCCACCCTCAACAAATGACAATGATCTCACCACAGAATCTCCTCTCCCTATCTACAACATACGGTCTTCTCAGCTTTCCAACCCAAAGCACTCTCTTAGCGTTAGTTTGGATCCTGACAACCTGTTACCCTCACATATCCAAGAACAGTTTCGCACTCTCCTCACCGAGTATGATAGTGTGTTTGACTCTAAAATAACTGGGTATAATGGTGCTGTCGGTCCTTTCCAGGCACGGGTTAATATGGGTCCAGTGGAGCCACCACAAAGGAAGGGTCGTCTCCCTCTGTACGGTAAAGATAGGCTTGTGGAGCTCCAATGCAAGTTCGATGAACTTGAGAGCCTCGGCGTCTTCAAACGGCCAGAAGACATTGGTATCACTGTTGAATACTTGAACCCATCCTTCCTAGTCAAAAAACCAAACGGTGGCCATCGGCTTGTTACCGCATTTACAGATGTTGGTCGTTATTCCAAACCACAGCCCTCCCTCATGCCGGATGTGGACAGCACTTTGAGACAAATCGCACAATGGAAACACATCATAGCCACTGACTTGACCAGTGCTTTCTACCAAATACCATTAGCAAAAGAGTCCATGAAATATTGCGGCGTTGCCACCCCCTACCGTGGTGTTCGTGTTTACACCCGAACTGCCATGGGAATGCCTGGCTCAGAGACTGCCCTCGAAGAGCTTATGTGCCGTGTGTTAGGGGATCTATTAACTGCCGGCGCAGTAGCCAAAATAGCCGATGACCTTTATTGTGGTGGAGACACTCCCGAAGAACTACTCCATAATTGGTCACTAGTCCTACGTTCCCTCAACCACTCAGGTTTACACCTCTCAGCATCCAAGACCGTCATCAACCCGCGATCCACAACCATCTTAGGCTGGATATGGTCTCAAGGACAACTACAGGCCAGTCCCCATCGTGTATCTACTCTTGCATCGTGTGAGCCCCCGAAGAAGGTTAGTGGCATGAAGTCTTTCATAGGAGCTTATAAGGTCCTGGCACGTGTAATTCCTCATTGCTCAGCGCTCCTAAGTCCACTTGATGATGCCATTGCTGGTTGTTCCTCACAGGAAAACGTGACTTGGACCGATAACTTACGCACATCCTTCAATAATGCCCAAAAAGCTCTCAGTACAAACCGTGCTATCACACTACCTCGACCTGACGACTTGCTTTGGATTGTCACAGATGGCTCAGTAAAGAATTCTGGAATTGCCGCTACACTCTACATTATGCGTCAGGGAAACCTAGTCCTTGCCGGATTTTTCAGTGCCAAGCTACGGTCCAATCAGTTAGCGTGGCTACCCTGTGAAATAGAAGCCCTTGCAATTGCAGCTGCCATTAAACACTTTAGCCCATACATCAT
Organism: Zoanthus solanderi; assembly: GCA_024336925.2. Lineage (NCBI taxonomy): Eukaryota > Metazoa > Cnidaria > Anthozoa > Zoantharia > Zoanthidae > Zoanthus > Zoanthus solanderi. The sequence goes on along the minus strand of JANCMA020265996.1, from coordinate 3,755 downwards.
CCAGTCGCACCACACAGCCTGTGTTCTCACCGATAGCAAGCCCTGTGTTCAAGCATTTGACAAGTTGAGCAGAGGTGAGTTTTCCGCAAGCCCCCGCGTGGCAACGTTCCTGTCAACTGCCAGTCGCTTCCAGGTTTCTATCCAACATGTAGCTGGTGCCGCTATCCTACCCTCAGACTTTGCAAGCCGCAACCCCCCTGACTGCGATGATCTTGCTTGCCAAATTTGCAACTTTGTTAAACAAGCTGAGGATTCCGTTGTTCGTCATACATCCACCGATGACATTCTTTTGGGACGTACTAAATTACCCTTCACCAGCAGAGCAGCCTGGCTCTCCCTACAGTCAGAGTGTTCTGATTTGCGCCGCACTCACGCCCACCTTACCCAGGGTACACGTCCTTCAAAGAAACTTACTAATATCAAGGACGTAAAACGATACCTCAACATTGCCACTATTTCCACCGATGGTCTGCTAGTGGTAAAGCAAAAAGAGCCTCTCTCTCCTATCCGCGAACGCATAGTTGTCCCACGATTGGTCTTAGATGGCCTACTAACTGCGCTACACTTGAAGCTCAACCATCCTACAGCACACCAATTGAAGAAGGTAGTCTGTCGTTACTTCTACGCCCTTGATCTTGAGAAAGCTATCAACGGCGTCACCACCAGTTGCCACTCTTGTGCTGCTCTACTCCACACCACTCACATTGTTAGCGAACAAACCACTACTGACCCTCCGGATACCATCGGTTCCACATTTGCGGCAGATATCTTGAAATGCAATCGACAACTAATACTAGTAGTGCGAGAATGCATGTCTTCCTTCACAGTCTCATGTCTTGTTCAGGACGAAAAACATACTACGCTACGTGATGCATTAATCCAACTCTGCGTGGGACTTTGCCCTCTCGACCATCCACCTGTTATAATCCGGACCGATTCTGCACCTGCCTTCAAGTCACTTGTTAATGATGAGCTGCTCACCCGCCACAACATCAAGTTGGAAATCGGACATGCCAAAAACACCAATAAAAATCCCGTTGCTGAACGAGCTATCCAAGAGCTAGAAGAAGAATTACTCCGACAGGAGCCTAATGGTGCAGCAGTATCATCAAGACTCCTAGCTGTTGCAACCGCGACCCTAAATGCTAGAATTCGTAACCGAGGACTTTCTGCTAGAGAGATATGGACGCAAAGAGACCAATTCACTAACTCTCAGATACCAGTCGTTGATCAGACCCTCATTCTCAACAAACACAAAGACCGCCTCAAGAACCACCCCTATAGTGAAAAGTCTAAAGCCCCACTTGCCAAGGCCCGTGATACATCGTCCATCGTAGCTGGGGATCTGGTTTACTTATACTCTGACCGTACCAAGCACCATCTTCGTGACCGTTACCTGGTATCCTCAGTAAATGGAATGTGGTGCAACGTACACAAGTTCATTGGCCATCAACTCAGAAGCAGTCCGTACCATGTCAAAAAGAGTGACTGTTTCAAGGTCCCGGTGTCAAACATCAAACCGGACAGATTACATTCTGGTTCTCGCAATTCCTCATCTGACAGCTCGGACGAGGACGAGTGTCCTCCACCCTCTCCCGTGATTGCTGCTCCCAGTCCTCCTCCTATTCCTGATGAGATTGCTGCCATTCCGCCCGTCCCAGTCCAGACCCACTGTAGTCCCCCTAAGGATCCAGCCAACCGCCCCAAGGAGAGAATCTCCCATCATGGACGCCCCATCAGAGAACGACATCCTCCGCCACAGTTAAAAGATTTTGTTACTGACTTTTGAACAGTGTTCAGTACATAAAACCCTTGTTTGTATTTGTAGAAGTACCATTGCTTGTACCAAGGTTGTTAAAAAAAAAAAAAAAAAAAAAAGTGGTCACGCCAGTGATCTTAATTATAATGGTCAGCAGTTCCTTTTATTAGTTTACTGACTAGTCCCAGGACTTGTGATTGCGTTCGTGTTGCCATATTGTTTTACTTTCCAGTTGTTCAGTTCTGCTAGTTTTCTGCTAGTTGTCAACTTAGAAGAGTCATTGGATTCGTGTCTCTGTGAGTGACTTCATTAACTGGCGCTACAATTGTTGATATAGAACATGAGTGATTCTAGCGATTGCAATCGCTGCTATTGCTCCGGTCGCTACTGTCGCGAACGCCACGGTTCCTATTAAATTGCTCCCCCGATCGACTGTAGCGACAGTTTACGATAGCAGCGACCATATGGAAATTAAATCGGATTTTACGCTGTTTCTAAACAGCTTAAATACTTTTTAAAACATGAAATCTTTCAAATCATTGTTGCATGATTTGACAATAGAAATTTGTTTATATTTCACGATTCGCAAAAGTTGCCCATTACGCGAATACATGTGTAGTGCAGGTCCCAAGTATTTAAAATAAATAAATTAAAAAGGTGCAGTTACAAGTGCGTGTGTAAACTAATTAAATAAAAGTAAACCAAAAATGGTCAGTGGTTGATGTAGGCGGCCAGGGCTGATTTAAAAGATGCGAGAATTTCCTATTCAATTAGTTCGGTAGGCAGTGCATTCCATTCTTGTACTGTTCTGTTGAAAAAAAAAACTATATTTATAGGTGTTGCTTGTACTACCCAAGTTTAGAAAGCGTCGGGGTGAAATGAGCTCGTGACACAGATTTTCTGTTGAACGTACGTAATCTGGAATTGAAACTGAGCAGCTTTGACCGTTAATAATTTTGTATACATCATCGTTAAACGTGACATTTATCTTCTTTGCTGTAGAGATGACCATTCAAGTTCGTTGAGTACGTTTGTCACAGTCTCAGGTACTCGAGCATAACAACCCTTAACAAATCTAGCAGCTCTACTTTGAATTCCTTAAATGTCCTTTACGTAAATCTCAAGTGATTGCTGCAATTGTAATTTGGATTGGTTCACAAACAGCTTTGTTTCATTTCAGCATAGAACACATTCTTTTGATTCTGATTTTTACTTTCGCATAGAGGACAAAGACATCTGGCCGTCTTGTTGGCGTAGTTGGTAAGATACCAGTCTACCGTGCGGGAGGCTTGGGTTCGATTCTCTGCCGGACCAACACTCAGGGTCTTAAAATATTTGAAGAGAAAGTGCTGCCTTTGCTCTAACACCTGCAAATGCTTATATTTTTGCGTCTTCTTGGATAAGGACTTTAAACCGTAGGGTCTCGAAGATATCTGTGATTACGTCTGTGTGTCTGTTATGTTAAAGGTTTCCGTCCACGTTAGAGTGGTAAAGATGGTGTCCCCAATTAGTAGGCATTTCGCCAGCTGTAAGACTTGACACCTAAATATAGTCGTTACTTACAATTAAAAAATAAAAACCTTTATTCCGACTTTGTTTTAACCGGGCACAAATACTGTTTAATTTTGTGTCTTCTTACACAAACTAAAATTGCTGACTTAGCACTTTTTGATCTGGCAACCGGCGTCCGGCGCGGATTTAGGGGAGGGGCAGATCGGGCTGCCTACTACGGTGGCCGATAAGTGTCACAGCAGAAAGATTCAACAAACACCACAACAACAAATTTCTGACACAACATAAAATGAAAACAGCGACAACAATTGGAAATTATTGACAACCAAAGTGGACACCGCGGCAAAAGTTTGCTAACATCGACAACCAATTAATATCGAGTTGGCTACAACATTAAAATTTCATGAATTAAGGTGGCTCCCTATGGTTTCTACAAAAATTACCTAACATATGACAAGTAACATTTTAATGCCACTAAATGCTT
>JANCMA020265892.1:0-12488 GCA_024336925.2 Zoanthus solanderi | reverse complement strand
TCAGAACTCAATAAAATCAAAGCTTTCACATTTTATCCACGAGCTGGCACAAGTATACGCTCCTAGAGCGTCTTGTTAATGATAGAACTTGGATTCAAAGATTTCTGAAGAAAAAAATGTAAAGTAAATTCAAAGTTTGTTGCCATTTGACATGTTTTGGCTTGTTTTTGACAATAACAGATAAGCATTGGACTTTTGACGAGTCCGGACTTTGCAATGTTGATAAGTAGCCAGCTTATCAACATAGTTTTGAAAAACATTGTACATCTTAAACAGAACACAGCTTTGTACCGATATAAATCGTCGTGGAGTGCAAAAGTAATATTTCGTTGCTGAAAACCCAAGTTATACCTTCAAATATTAGAGCTAAAAATCTCTTTGATAAACTGTCTAGAATTAGAGATCGTGTCCACAACGGTTTTAAACAGTAAATCTCCCATTGCGAAGAGAAATCAGTTAAATCTAAGACATCTCAACACTCTGCCAAGCAGTCAAGACAAACGAAACACGTTTAGGAGTACAGTACTTGTGAGTGAATCTCATTGCATAAAACTTCAAGTTCGGTCAAGAAAGCTGCAGATACTAAGTCCTTGAAGTCATGTCATCTTCCTTAAATGGAGATTTGGAAATGTTTGACAAAATTATTGCAGAACTGATGGAGCTTCGCAAGTCTCTTCAAGAACTTGAAAACGTCACAGGGATGCCAAGTTTTCCACTAGAAAACAAAAGGAGTACAAATATAGCTGCAATAAAGGAACATCCATGCACATTACCTACAGCACAACTACCCACTCACAAGGAAATACAGCGCTTAAAATGGATGGAACAAGTTCTAAAAGTTCTTTTTGAGTTCCCAAAACCCAATGATTTTTACAGACCTTGCCACCATTAGCACTCAATTATTGCCCAGGGTTTGGTCATATTTGTAGTGTGCTTTTTGTTTTTGTTACATATACAAGTAGTGTAAGAAGCTGATGTTTAGAGCGTTAGACCTTCATCAGAGCAACTGTAATTTAGACAACTCAAGATTGAAATGTTTATGATCATCACTGTAAGTATAGTGTAAGGAGCTGGTGTTTAGAGCGTTAGTCCTTCGTCAGAGCAACTGTAATTCAAACAACTCAAGGTTGAAATGTTTATGATCATCACCGTAAGTAGTGTAAGGAGCTGATGTTTAGAGCGTAAACTAGTCCTTCGTCAGAGCAACTGTAATTTAGACAACTTAAGGTTGAAATGTTTATGATCATCACCGTAAGTAGTGTAAGGAGCTGGTGGTTAGAGCGTTAGTCCTTCGTCAGAGCAACTGTAATTTAGACAACTCACGGTTAAAATTTTATGAATCTGCCTTAAGTAGTTTATGGAGCTGACTTTTCGGTCGTTAGTCCTCCATTTGTCAAATTAACACTTACAGTACAACATGTAGTTTAGACAATACAAGGTTGAAAATCGTATGGTCATCTTCGGCGACTGACGAATAGTTAGAAACGTCAGATCTTCACACTTCTTAACTTTAATTTAGATTTTGTTATCTCTAGTCGAGCTCATTTAAAAAGAAGAGAGAACTGAGTAAAGTGCATTGCTTGTGCAATGGCGACTAAACCGCCGCCTGGTTAGCCTAGTTGGTAAGGTGCCAGTCTATCGTGCGTGAGGCTCGGGTTCGATTCCCGGTCGGACCAACAATTAGGGTCTTAAAATAATTGAGGAGAAGGTGCTGCCTTTGCTTTAATATCTGCAAATAGTTAAGACTTTCACTTATTTTCGGATAAGGATCGCCGACGCATTAAACCGTAGGCCCTCGAAGACCTGTATGGGGGACTGGGGACTGGACAGTTTACAATCTGAAGATAAACAACCCCTGCGATCAAGGAAAGACCACAACACCGGAATAATAACGCTGCTCTTTTGGACGAGAGCGTGGATTATTTTAATTACCCCGACAGAGGAACCTGTATGGTTATGAGGCAAGAAGTGTAAATAAAGATTTGTATATTAGCTACTTTCACAATCATGCGCAGTATTTCCCACTGTTTTTGCAGGACACAGGTAGTGGCCCTGACAAAACAATAAGGGAATAACATGACTTTTGTTGGGTAATATTGTTTATTTTTGGCCCGCGTAGTAAAATTAACAATAGTCATGTTACTAACATTATTATCAATATACAAGGCAAAATAATTAAAAATATATAACATAACACTAACACAATATACAGTGGAGACAATGAATGCTTTTAATATTAAGGCAAAACAGTTGACAATGAATTAAAAAATATAAAATAACTAGAAGGACTTTATGAAAAGACAAACAGGCTAAATGTTACCGGTATTTGTAAAAAAATGGACCAATCATATCCAGGGCAGAAATCATGTAATTACCGCCCCCCTGATTCGTTATCGGCCGGTGCTTGCGAACGTTCTGAAGAGGGCAGTTTCCCATTTGGCCTTGTATATTGATAATAATGGAAAATAAACACTACGTATGGTTATACAAAATCCTTGAAAAATGAAAAAAGTACGTTTAACCCGGAAACCGTGATATTCCTAAAACCTGTGGCTCGCCACTGAAAACAGTGAGATATACACACTGCAAATGATTGTGAAAGTAGCTTATATTGTTTTCGTTATTATGGCCAGTGCACTTATCAGTTGCAAACAGATTATTATCTGTGTGGCAGTCCATATCACAGAGCACGGAAGGCTGAACACTATACCGATTTTGTTTCCCATTCAATAGATATCTGAACAGACATAACTTAGAATGCTGCTGAAAATAAATAGCAAAACAGTTACTGTTCATCAGCAGGATACCTAAATTGTGTGCAATTTTACAATTGGTTTCAGCTCCATTAAATCCTGTACCAACTGAAGAACAACTCAGGTGGAGCCACCCACAACTTCTTTCAGTTCAAAAAATAGAAATATATACTTGGACCTTTGAATTCCTCTAATTCTACTTCTTTTCCACTGTAATTTGAATTTTCTTCAGTGAAACAGTAGGAGCGGAAAAAATAGGGTAAAGGAAAAACACACCTGACATCTGTTTCCGAATGCTCCTTTTACAATCGGACCGACATTAAACCTAAATGCAGGCGATATCAAGTCAGCTGAGCATAGTTCCTCGATTTACAAAGACAAATCAGCTTTGTATTGCTTATCAATGAAATACTTATGTAATTCTTTTTTGAAAACTTACAGTCCTCACATATGAAAACAACATTGATAATCACATCTCTGATATATAGCGACAACTTCAGTTCGCGGGTTTTTTCGATAATTTTCCTCTGTAACAAAAATGCATTAAAACAGCATGATAATACACAGCGTATGAAAAATACGAATTGATAATCTCATGTTGAAATCTCGAACTCGTTGCAAAGTTTACTCATGCAAGATATAAATAGCACAATCAAGGGCTGATTAGCAGCAGCTAGTACGATGACATTATCACATCAAGTACCAGATGCTGACACTTGTTTGAAATAGTTTTTTAAGTATCATCAGAGATACTTTCAATATATTGATAGTTCTGATCATGAAAATGACTTATTCCAGCCATAAGAAAATCAGAGCTTAACTCACAGAACACCCCGCAACTATCGGTAATTTATTGGTGCGCATTTGTTGTTCTTTAAAAATAAATGCGCGGTTAAATCAAGAACCATTGGTGCGGGGTATTCAGAAATAAAATTTGCATTTTCATGCCTAAAGCGGATGTAAAACTGACTTGAAAAAACAGTAAACAGATCCGCAAACATCACTGTGGTTTAAAAATATTTTGAGTAAGCTCTTGAGTTAAACAAGTTCACAATGAACTGTGAGTACTTCCTTCATTATCGTGATTCACACCTCCTTTCAAGGTAAGTTATTATGCACTTGTCTATTATTGCGTATACAGTCAGCTCATACAATGAATGTTCAACACTGGTATAAACAAAACTCGTGTCTCCGGCTGCAAGGCAGGTAAATGTAGTAACCTTCATTTACGAGTGACTGCCCTTAGTCTGGGTTGCTTCATAGAAAATGTTATCATTCCAAAGACGTTTTTAGCGTTCTGTCGCATAATGCAAGTCGCTTTCATCCCCGTAGGCGGAAGATAAAAGTGGTTTCTCTGCACGCCCATGCAATATCGGCTATTTTGATCTAAAGAAACTTAATGGGCGCAATTGACAAAGAATCATGCAATATGAATATGAATGCAGTTGCTTTTTATGTAACCATAAAAAGATGTCTCTATTTATATTCGAGATTTGAATATTTGTGTGACGTTCTTTTCCGCCTAAGCTAACGTCAAAGGCTCTCATCCGCTAAACACTAGACAAACTGGAGATAAGCGCCGGCTCCATGGGCCACATTGCTGGTAAAGTATTAGTTTTTAGCTGTTTATCTTCATTTGGGTGACTATCGGCCTGAACAAGTAGAAAACCACTGAATACATGCTGTAGTCTGTATAGCAAAGCCGTAGTGTATAGGTGAGGTGGGGCAAATAAAACTTTTAAAACAGAAAATAAAGTTATTTAGAAAAGGTAAACCAACCTATAATATGAAAGTTCAAACAAAGCTTTCGGAGGATATCCGACCTCCTTTGTCAATGGTTGTGAGTGTTTTCAGCCTCGTTCTGATGTTACTGTCTACCAGGCGATGCAGCCTCGACAGTAACATCAGAAAAAGGCTGCATACATTTTACGACCATTGATAAAGGAGGTCGGATGTCCTCCGAATCGCGAAAGTTCTGCTTGTACTTTGACTTGGTTGACAACAAAATTATAAGTTATGTTTAAAAATTGTTTTGAAGTTAATATTTAATGGACGGATACCAAATCGTCTGCTAACCAAAGTACATCTGCCATCTGGAGTAACGATTTGGCATGGGGCCTGCGTAGAAAGTGTTTTAAAAAATTTTGGACGCGCGAAAAATGGGGAGAGAAAAAAATGGAGTCTGGGGGGTAGGGGGAGGGAGGGAAACGTTTGCCAGCAAACCCCCATATTTTGAAAAACGCCGTTTGCCAGGCAACGGGGTATCGGAGTCTGTTTCCTTCCCTCTCTCCCCCCACCCCCCACACTCCATTTTTTGCTCGCCCCATTTCCCACGCGTCCAAAGTTTTTTTTAAAACGCTTGCAGGCTAATTTGGCATCTACCTGTCCTCAAACTTTTTCCGTTCAAAATCCTCCTTCACTTTGCTCTACCAACTGCCGGAAATATGACTATAGCTCTTTCTTAAATTTTGTTTATTATATATATCTTTCTGAAATGTAAGGCTTGTTTTGTAAATGGCTATCAGTTTTTAACAAGATAAGATTTATCAATTCGGGTATTCGTCATGCCGAAATGAAACTCAAACGCTTCTTATCTTATTTTCTATTTTTGGTGCAGTTGTTTTGACTAAGCTTTCTCCCTGAAGTGTGATTACAATCTTTAGAAAAGTGCAGGCACATAAACGTACAGGATATCGCTCAAGCTTGATTCCAATAATTAACGCCTTATAAATGTCGGACTACCATAGAAAGTATTTACAATAAAGATAAACGCGTAAGCCCAACGATTCGAAGTTATGCTGACTTCATTTTCAAGGATTAATTCTGAAATTAAGGTTCAAGGTTTTATTTGTCATAAAATTACAATAAATAAACTTAAGACTTTGAGCAATAATTTGAACTAGTCCTTGACCAGTCAAATCAGCATGATTTCGTCAGCATGACTTCGAAACGTTGGACTTTAGCGTTTCTGTTGTAAATACTTTTACAAAATCTTTATTATCAAGTATTATAAAAAGATTAACGATTCTTTTTCATGACTTAAAGATCTAGAACTCTCAAAATATAACAAACTTTAATGGTTTCTCTGTTTTCAAAGCAATCCTTCCTTATTAATCATTTACTCTAAACGTAAGAACCTGTATTAGATATATGAATATTTTTATTACATAAATATGAGTGTTTTACTGTAAAATACGCCACTCGTAGATTTCATATGAAACTGCATCCGGGATATGAGTGACATATTTTCGATATCCTCACTAGTGAAGATATCGCTGACGTTATTCCTTTGTTTTTCGTCTAGTTTTCGAAACACTCATATCTATGTAATAAAAAGAAAATTACACGTTGGCTTGAACATATGAAGTTTATCCTCTCTTCGAAAAAATATTTCGCGCCACCGTGTAAATTCCCCTATTGGTGGGTTTCATAAGGTTCCAGTTCAGCGCACATGGAGGTCAGTTATACAAAAGAATCTTTTTAGAATCTAGTTTGAATCTCATTATTTGACCTCCATATGCCATTGTGTTATATTCTTGTGGGACTTAGTGAAATCCAAGAATATGATGGTTTTTTTTTTTCAGTTTTACTGAGGAAGGAGAGCAACTCCGAAAACGTTTTTAAAACCATATATATATATTTTAGGCCTGAATGGCACCATTTTATAAAAAAGAAACAATATCGAAAATGGCCTACAAGAAACTTATTGCTATTTTAGAGGAACATTTAACAATTGAATCCCTCTTGGATTTGGTGGTAGAGCTCCCAATCTGCTCAGCCACCAAATTCAAGATGGTGGTAACACTAAGCCCTGTGAGATTTCCACACAAAAAATAACATCTAATTGCCTGTGAGCGGGTATTATTAAAAAAAAGTCATTTTCAATTATCAAATATTGCTATGTGTAAACACTTGTTGGGAAACTTATATTGCTCTGTTTTAGCACCACTCAACTAGTGAAATATTTCATCCTTCTGTATTAGTAGTTTATATTCAGTAGTGGGCAATATAAAAAAAATGTTTACTTTTTCAAATAAATAAATTTTCACTGTCACTATTAAATCACCTGAACAACGATGTCCCAGGAATAAATTGAACGAGTGCACGTCATTAAGGTGGAGATAATGGCATCAGTACCAAACACATTTCCTTGGGACAACAGCTGTGGGAATCATAATTAAATAAATGTGAATTAAGAATAATTCTAATGGATATTTTGGCCATTGGAGTTACTTAATTATAGGTTTAGACACAAATATCTGGATATTTTTTTCAGATATTTAGATATCTTCTACAGTCTGAGGGCTGTACACTGTGGTGTAGAAACCAATGTGGCTCTATAATCTGGCTAAACAACAATCAGGGTTTGAGGTAACCATCCTCCATCTAAAAAATAGCAGCATGACTTATTAGCCTAGAAATAATTTGTACTAATTTGATTATTAAAATACAAAGTTGGAAAAATAATTTTTATTAATAAACCCTTGTTCTGCCAAGATTCAAATACATAAATTATGTGACCTACTTTTCCTGTACATCAAAGCTGACTCAGCTCCCATTTTTCAATGCTTGTAAATAGAAAACTAGTTAACTGCTTACTGTCTGCAATCAATTAGTGCCCTTTGTAGCGAAAGTTTATGACTGTCATCCATTTTAAACACTACAGAACTAAAGATAGGTACCAGCTCCAATGAGCCACTATGATCGTTAAAGGCTTAACACATACAAATCTTTAACTACTTCATAGCCTACAAACTGGCACACAGCTTACCTTTCGAATTACTGGATCATCAGTTGTTGTAACCTTGTGGAATATTCGATCAAAGCCAATCAATGGCACATCATTCTTAGTTGAAACTCGATCATAGTTTTTGTCATAAAAATCAAGCTGTCCACAGACATACCTAGGTAGAAACAAACTTCCCAATCACTTGTCCTAGGTAGAAACAAACTTCCCAATCACTTGTTAATTATTAATGAAATCTAGTTTTTCAGGCATGTAAAACTTTTGAATAACATTGCAATTATGAATGAATTGTATTAATATCTTTGATTATCAGCATATGAACTTAACAAGGCTTTGTGAATGGCGGGCGTGGTTGGTGCAGTTGGTAAGATCTCTGCCTTCAAACCACAAGGTCCCCGGTTCGATTCCTGGCTTTGCTGAGATTCAAATATTTGTGCAACCTCCTCAAAATACTACATAATTATACTATATGATTTATAAATTTAAAGACAGTGAACTGTTCTGCTGCAGCAATATTTCTAAATTCTTCAAGCTGTGGTTAGTGCCTCCATTAAAAATCTATTCCTAAACACCAATGCGTTTAAAGGAGCAAGATTGCCATTTCTGCATCAGCATGTGATATAACAAAATGAGATAAATTATTCAAGATAGTGCAGAAAATGCAGACATACTGTACGACAAAAATTAGTACCACAAAAGGTTGAGTACCACAGGAAGCCCAAGATTATGGGTTGTGTTCTCCTAACGTTGAATACCAATATAGTCATTGGAAGAAAACAAGTTAGAAAACAACATGAACATACAAGTCTTCTGGCTCCTCTATATTTGGCAGACTCAGTTTAGACAATCTTGGGAAATCCATCTCTCCTTCCTCCAAGACTTTCCAGTCATCCCTTACAGTAACCGAAGGGCTTCTCTTTGAGTTCTGAATGAGAAAATGATATTCATTATAATACATTCAATAAGCTAACACTGTTACCTATACACTCAACTGAATAATTTACTAAGATAAGTAAAACCTTAAAATAAAAGGTGCTTTTTAAGTGCTTGTGGCTACTGCAAGTAGACTTGGAATGTGAAGAAATTTATAGTACACAGTCCAATAGTTAAGAAAACTGTTTGAATCTAGTTTAGAATGTTGGGGAGTTTTGCAGCTGACTGTTGATTGATTCCGAACAATGTATCGAAGTTTTGTGGGCTTCCTGTGGTATTTGGTGACTTACCTGGGCTTCCTGTTGTGGTGTAACATACTAACTTACCCAGGCAATAACAAAGTGTCTACAGCCTATCGACGCAGTAGCCACAAAAACAATAAGAATATTTATTTAATAATACCTTTATTTAACACAATTTTAAATGCATTTTATTCCTACAAAATTTTGCAGGATTTCTTAGACAATTTAAAAATTCAAGCTAAACTCTTTAAATCAATATCACATCTCTCATAAGATATAAAATTGTTTTTTTTTTTGGGGGGGGGAGGGGGGAGGATGCTCATCGAACCTGTTATGGTAACAATTGAAAGACTGACTAGACTACTTAGAGAACCAGAAACCAAATTTCAACAATTTCATACATTGCAGTACTTTTTCGGGCTTTCTCAGAATCACACAAAAGTATTTGATGCTGTTATTTTTAGCTTAAAATAAATCTGTTGAAATGCTGTCTGGATGTATGCTTTTGGATGGTACCTCATAGAACTTAAAATTGACCTAAGCCCACCCAGATTGGTATCTCCTATGGGTTCCATGAAATTTCATGACGAGTGTCCTTGCCCCAAAAAGTTGAGGGTCCCTCCTATTATTTAACATTATGTACCAACCTGAGGTTTACGCTCATTCCATTGTCCTCTGTGATGATAATTCTTTTGAAACTTTTTGTTGTATTTCTGTTTGTTTCCTCTAAGACTCTGCATGTTTCCTGAGTACTGATTGTAACGCTGATCCCTGAAGGCACCTCCTCTGCCACGGTTTCTCTGAAAAACAATGTTACCTTAATCAGTGCTCAAATCTCGCTTCTATGGTTTTTCACTTCTCAAAACTGCAGTTTTAATAAAGTTAATTATAACCTAAATCATAATAATTGATACAGAAATAGAAACCTGGTTAAATCGATTCCTGTTTCTCATATATGCTGGTTTTTGAGGCCTCGAAGTATCAACAAGGTGGAATGAAGATTCATCCTCTTCATGGAAATATGAAAAGACTGGATTTCCAACACCAAATTGTGACTGATATTTGTCTATGAGAAAAAAAAAAAAAAAAATTTTGTTATCGTGAGATTGTACATTTAGTACTTTTATCTACCAAAGACGACCTGGGGTAAGATAGTGGAAGAAGACATGAGGAAGTTGAACATCATGGAAGATACAGCAGAGGCAAGAAAACAGTGAAGGCAACTCATATCATGTCCAATCCCAGGAGTGAGAAACTAGGGACAATAAATGAAAATTATGATGATGTGACAAAAGATAAAATCTGTGCTTTCCTAAAACAACAAGTAAATTTCATCTTAGGACTAAGGTACAATTGATCTTCATTTTCATTTTAGCCAAAAATCTTTCTAAATTTTTAAATAATTTCAGCTTAAAAATATTTTATTGCTATTTGTTATCAGAAAACACAACATTTCAAAGCATAGCAGTTAAGTAAAAATAATTGGACTTTGTCTGACCAAAACTTCAGACCAGGCTTGTTCCAATTTTTTAAGCCAATCTCAGCCTCAGTTTATGGAACTGGTTCATATAAATCATGAAACAGTAAAACAATTAATCCAGACATACTCATGTATCTCCTGTCTTGATATGTGCCTCCTGTCCAGTCTGACACCTGAAATGAAGATAAACTTTCTTTAAATACATACAGACCAACAAGTTCATGATCACACTAAAATCATTGCAATAATAATTGCAAATTAATAACCATTTACTGTGGCTAACAACAGTATTGAGCTTACAAAGTCAAATGGTACTGGTACCAAATGTACACTTAGGGGTGGATCCAGCTGAAAATCTGACCATGGCTGCTACCCTCTTCCCCAACCAAAACCTAGGATGGTCCTGGGGTAAGCTGCTCCAGAAAATGTTTGAAAACCAATGCCTGGAAATGCCATTTCCAGCAGACTGATATGATAAGATTACTTTGTTAGGGTTAAACTATTATTTCTTGTATGTTTTTGAAATATATTGTAACGCAAAATAATTCATCAAATTTACGTAAAAGCACAATAGAAATTAAAAACTGAATATAAAAAACGAACTTTTTTTAATGCAGACATGTTTCGGCAATCCTACGCCATCATCAGTGTGAATAAATGAGCTAAGTTACAAATGTTACTGGATATATGATACGTTAATTACAGACAATAGAAATCAGTATAATGTTACAAATAATGGTGATGATGATGATGGTGATGATGATGATGGCGTAGGGTTGCCGAAATATGTCTGCATTAAAAAAGTTCGTTTTTTACATCAGTTTTTAATTCGTCAAATATCCTGAAACAAGAATTTTTCAAACTTAACTGGGAAAAATCTGACAGTTGCTCAAGGCAAATTCGCCAGGGTCTGGATCCACCCATGCAACTTTGTAATACTCCTGTTAAAGTTGCTGTTATTCTTATTCAGACACACAAATGACCGTTGACAAAGATTATTTTCATATCGTGATTTTATCAAGGGATAATTTCCGTATTGGCGCATACTTAATTATGCATGCAGTTTCGTATAAAAGTTAGGGTCTGGGTAAGGGCTAGTTCGCATAATTAAACAATAGTATGCGCCAATACGGAAATTTTACCATGAGTTATTCCAAACAGAATCTCATTTCGAGCAAAATCTGACAAAAACATCACTGGGTTTGGTACTATAAATCGTAAACCAAACATTGTATGTGCAGTTAAATTTCAATTATTACACTCTTCTGAATGACACATTTTTTTTCGCTACCAGACATAAGTTGATGGCCAATCGTACATAACTCAAAAAATTTTGACTGCCCACTCCGGCAATCAATTGCCGGTTGATTCATAATTCAAGTGATAGAAATCCGTTCAACAACAGCTCATCTCTATTCACCTTTCCAAGACGATCTCCTTTCGAAAATGGTTGGTAAGGAATCTCTTTAAACTCATTAGGAACAGCACAAGGTCCCCATCCATCTGGATTATCTTGAATTTGCGGAGGAACAAAATGTGCCTTACCCGCCATCTTGGATTTCTTTTCTTCACGCGGACTGAATTGATGAAGAACACCGCTGTACAGTTTGATATATGTAGGAGAGTCTGGGACGCGACGAACCAACCTCGTACCCAGGGCTCATTTAACTGACGTAAAAAGACCCTGGTTTCGGGGGGGAAACGATTCCCCCGAGCGTAGAGAGAGGGTGAATCCACGGTGACATAATAAATATGTCAGTGGTATAACCGTAAGTTTAGGTAGACCCCTAATGTGCCATATATAAAAGACAGGTTAGAAACCGCGCTTCTATGGCGCGCGGTTTGTTTCAAAATTGTTTCGCTTAATTCTCCCTAACGAAACAAAAATTTCACCCTGATAAAAAAAAAATTCTTGTACCTTATAATCAAAATTTGTTTCACCTTCAAGGTCATTTTCCCCCAAATATATCAAAAGTTTTACCCTGATAAAAAAAATTCCTTCCCGATCAAATTTTTTTCCCTTTGATAGGGAGTTCGAATCCTGGAGTCTGGAGTAAAAGCATCATTTTTTAATTTGAAAAACAAAACTGGGCAGCACTAAGTACTACTTATATAAACTCAATGAAATATAACAAACAAACATAAGTAACACAAATTATTCATCTATCGCTATACAGAGGTCGGATAGATTTGTGGTTGAAGCATAACTCCTAAAGTTTAACAAACTTTAGGAGTGGGGGGAAAGGGGGGTCAGAGCCTCCCGCCTCCCGTACCATTGTATCCCGCCTCCCGTACCTTTATGGCCCTAAACCTCCCGCCTCCCGCCCTGTAAT
>JANCMA020265789.1:0-12490 GCA_024336925.2 Zoanthus solanderi | reverse complement strand
ATCACAAATAGACTTCTAGTAGAGTAGCCAATCAGAATGCAGGATGCGTGTTAGACCGTTAGTAGGTTTATACTAAAAGTATATAGATAGCATATGCGTGCTAGTAGTAAACGTGAAGCTACTTATATGGGCATTAAGGTCACTAAGTTACAGGAATGTCATTCAATCTTGTTTGGAAACCCAAAGTTTAAATGGTCCTTCCTTCTACATATAGTCACGCAACCCAGGGAACAAGTTTTATGATCACTTTTTCCATCATCAGCAAATCGAGTTTCTTCTAACGTTTTACACGTACTTTGCCTCTCCCTCGTTCTAAATGTTGATGGTGCATTCACAAGCATTAAAAACGAAGCTATGCATGTACATAAGAAACTTGATTTTCATGGTAGTTAGTCCTGATGTATTTTTTTTTATAAATTTGAAAACTATAAATAAACGTTTTGATTTCAACTCATCATTCAGTGGTTTCTCAGTGCCAAAAAATACCCGTTAGGTTTTAATATATTTTAAGTTGAATCATTCAAGAAATTAAGACTTAAAGTAAAGTTTTTTGCCGCTAAACAAAGATTGCCTATGGTACAAGTACAAAAGGCAAACGAAACAGCTCTGTTTGAGTCTTTCGTGTTCGGTGAGTCAGCACCAATGTGGTTTCCGTGCCAGTTTCACTCCACCCTAAACCTTTCTTAGGATTAGAAATGTGTTTCTATGGTACTAGAGCTCAGTTGTGGGCTTTCTTGACGGTTTTTCAAAGTTCTGGAAGCGCCATTTTCATTTGGGGCTCCAGCCGCCTCTTGAGCTACAGCATTCTGCTTGGGATTCTCTTGCAATTCATACCTGTCTTGGATCGAGTTCCCATCGCGTGACCTTTCAATAACTTGCGAAGACGGGGTAGAGTTTGACCTCGACTTCAAACCTGTAAGTCCGGTACTACTTCCTTTCTTGTCGGAAAGATACTGGGCTTTTTTGTATTTGATGCAAAGATGGCATACCAGGTCTCTCAGTGTCTTACGATAATGCTGACGTGTCAGCACATAGATGAACGGATCTAGAACGAGGTTGAGTAGGAGTAGACGGGAAGCATTTAGGTCAGCGGCTGAGCTTTTCCACAGTCCAGAAATGTTACCAAGTATTCGGAACTGAAAATGATAAAAAGGTAATTTGTTTTTGATCGAGACGTAAACATTTTAAGTTTTTAATCGTTTTAGCGTTATTTTTCTTTTTTGTTGATAATAAATTATGATGATATTGATCGTTGAAAGCTCGGATGATTTTTATGTACATTTTATTTACATTAGTGTTAGGCCTCCCTTGAATTTTGCAAAGTTTTAACATGCTGCTGAACTGGATAACAGTTTTTGACCCCTTTGGACGGGGCACTAATTAGCTCTCAGCAGAGGCTGGTACTCAGTTACCGTTCAGCTAGCTGGGCTAGGTTTGGCGGGTAAGAAGATCGCGCTGGATTGAACCGGGGACCTGGGGACTAGAAGGTGCAGATCTACCACGCCAATGCGCCCTTTTGTCGGCATTCAAAGTTGTTATTTTTAACAAAAGCTGAGATTAGATATTGTGTTGTCAGTGAGCAATATTTGGGAGATATCTGAGTGTATTCATTCTTTTGTTTTAAGAATGAACACCAAACTTAATTGAAACTAAACGTTGCTCAGCATTCTTTGTTTTCGTGAGAAATTCCTATAATGGCTTTATTTATTTATTTTTTTTTGGTATTAAGTTGTAATATATTAATACATTTTCTCTGTAACCCGCTTGTACTTGACGTGCCTCGACAATATAGTCGTAGCTTCTAATACTTTCATATAAAAGTGTATGTCGCTATAAAGTAATTATATTTTCGCCAAATTACGATATAAAATTAAGCCTTCACTTGAAAATTACAGCACGCCGTTCAAATTTAAACTTGAAGATCAATTGGTTTCGCAAGGTTATAGTTTTTGTTCAAATTCTAATTAAAATTTCGATTTTAGTTTCGATAAAATGTAAATTGTTTGTTGGCCTGTGCTATATTCGTATTTGAGATTTGTTTTTTAAAACCATTTCACTCAGTTTATTTGATTTGAAGTTGTTAAAAAAAATGATACGAATTGTTTTCTCTTTAATTTTCATACTTATATAAAAGTCCGATGATCTCATATATAACTGAAATTTTATGTTCGCCAAATTACGATATAAAATTAAGCCTTCACTTGAAAATTACAACTCCCCTTTTTAATTTGAACGTGAAGGTCAATTGTCACATTGATTTCGCAATGATATAGTTTCTGTTCAAATTCTAATTAAGAACTCGAATCTTGGCCTTTGATAAAATGAAAATTGTTTGTTAGCCTGTGCTATATTCGTATTTGAGATTTGTTTTTTAAAACCATTCCACTCAGTTTATTTGATTTGAGGTTGTAAAGAAAAATGATTCGAAATTTTTTCTCTTTAATTTTCATACTTGTATAAAAGTCCGATTATCTCATATATAACTGAAATTTTATTTTCGCCAAATTACGAAATGAAATCAAGCCATCACTTGAAAATTAAAAGTCGCCTTTTTGATTTGAACGTGAAGATCAATTGTCACATTGATTTCGCAATTGTCACATTGATTTCGCAAAGATTTCAAATTCTAATTAAGAACTCGAATCTTGGCCTTTGGTAAAATGAATATTGTTTGTTAGCCTGTGCTATATTCGTATTTGAGATTTATTTTTTAAACCATTCCACTCAGTTTATTTGATTTGAAGTTGTTGAGAAAAATGATTTCGACTTTTTTTCTCTTTAATTTTAAGAATTAATTTTCAGTCCGATTATCTGATATGTGACTGAAATTTGATAATGAATTAACTTCAGATTGCACTTGGCCGACGATTATTTTAAAAAAGCTAGTTCACGCGAATGCTTCAAGACTAAATATCATCTTTCTGTTTACATTATCAGTTTAGCTGACGACTGGGTTTGTAGAGATAGTTTTTGGAATATATGAAAATATGTATATTTTTTAAAACTTGTGACATCGCTGTTTTGCGGTTAAAATTGAAATTAACGTTTACTAGAACAGGTAAGTGGTCATTTCCGGCTTATGAGCAAACACAAGTTTTTAAACTCGAAACGTTTTATAACAAAAAGTGAAGAAAAGTCCAGACATTTCGAAGCTACCAAATGGAATAGAATAAGATGGATAAGGTTAAAATATGAAACAAGAAAGAAACACGTTCATGTTTTAATAAACTAGATTAGAGAAAAAACGTGTTTTACAATTTAAATTTTTGGAACTAAGTTGTATTTATTTAAATTTCTCGTTTGTTTTGACACATTCGTTTTTAATTTTATTATTCGAAATCAAAGTAAAAAAAGTTATTAACTATAAACTGAAATCTTAGCAAAAGCAGTACTTACCATGAAGGGAGTCCAGCAGACGAGAAACAGGATTGAAATGAGAATCATCATTCTTGTAACTTGAATTTCGATTCGCTCGTTTGCGGAGACCTGTTTTGCTTTAGTTACTCGCATTCCCTTGAGGTTTATTCTTGCCCGGCGTTTCTGAAATAATAGGATTACGACAGTGGTGTTTGATATGACAACTGCAAGAATCATCAGAATGCCAAACGTGGCGAAGATATAAGAGAACGCTTTATCAGAGGGTCTCTGAGCAAACCAGTTGATGGTGCAGTAAGTTCCCGTAAGGTTTAAGACGAAACTTCCAAATCCCAAAACAGGCATGATGGCGAATAGTGCAGAAATTAGCAAAACAGCAACAACCAGCCGTGAAGTGACA
The DNA here is from genome assembly GCA_024336925.2 of Zoanthus solanderi. NCBI lineage: Eukaryota > Metazoa > Cnidaria > Anthozoa > Zoantharia > Zoanthidae > Zoanthus > Zoanthus solanderi. The sequence continues at coordinate 8,715 of JANCMA020265789.1, read as the reverse complement.
CGAATGTTTACTTTGGCCAAGTGGAAAACTGGCGCTTTGATAGACACCACACGGTCGATCGACATCAAGGTGGCCATCATGCCAGATCCCATCGTAAACATAATGGTTGCAAATCCTTGAAAGTTACACAAGTGATCTCCACCTTGCCAACCGCGAAATATGTAGCATGTCCAGGTTGGAACACAAACGGTGATGATGCCGGCTAAATCGCAACAGCACAACCCAAACACGAATACATTTATTGTGAGTTTTTGAGATTTTAGCAGCTTGGCGGTTACAACTAGGGCGAAAATATTGCCAATGATACCAGGAGTAGCTATGATTCCAAGTATAACTCCCTGGAAGGATTGAATCTTGTCGTATTGCGGCGAATCAGTCGTTTTAAGCGACACGTTTGACAGATTAGGCATTTTAAATTCAAAGAAACTATATTAGGGGAGCTTGATAGTTTTTTCAATCGTTATAGTCTTTGTGCTGTCAGTTGATGAAATCTGTGTCACGCTCTCAAAGTTCAGATTTCGAACATTGTTTGACCTTCTAATTTCCTTTTGATTAAATTTCCTGAACCAATGAACAATCTTAGTACACATGACTTCACAGGCGAATCTGCGGTGACTTGCTCAAGCATGTTATATTGATTGTTGAATTGTATTTAGTACCACTCGAACTTCCAGGTTATTGTTTATTCTAATTTTAATTTTTAATTAATATATATAAAGTCATGATGAACGGAAGAACTCCCTTCAACATTAATTGACCCATGGTGGCTCGTTTGTCATGGTCACGAGACAGCGATTCTCTTTTACCATTCGGAACAAAAGACGCTAAGAGTTTGATGTTCGTTCATTGTTGTTCATAAGTTTGACATTGATTTTACTGACATTGATTTTACTTTAAGCTATCCTTGTGAAGCTGAGAATAACTCTCCTGTTGTGTGATAGAACCCACGAATAGGAATCCCTTCCTGTCGACTTTTATTATCACACAGTGTTGTATCTTTGAAATTGTCTTCTTTTATACCAGTTTCCTTCCTCATTTATGCTTTGGAATTTTTCGTAATAGATTGACGTACTTTTAATTTCTAAATATTGCTTGGTATAAGAACGGAAGCAAAATTTCTAGCTTTAAACGTATATTGAGTCAAAGTGTACTAGATGCTTTTTAACTATATAAAATTGGTGCTCGACGCAACACTTTCACATTAAAAATCTAAGACGAAAACAAAATCACACAAAGTCCAAAGCGATGAGCAAATAAACTTGAAATGCACGAGTTAAACATGAATTTATCTGAATCGCATTTCAAAAAAATATATTGAACTCTCTGAATAGATTTTTTTTAAAAACTATTCAAATGCTTCGGCAAGAGAAAAAAAAACTTGTCATTTTTAAAATAATGATATATTACCGTTCAAGTTGTGTAAGAAGCTGATATAACGCAACAACAACACAACAACAATCTTGATTTTTCTATTTAGACTATTCAAACAAAGCACGCTCCTGCAGGTAGCCAGAGCTAACATAGGTGGGCCATTTAATTGAATGGTAGCAATCGAGATTTATATTTTTGTTTATTTAACCTTGTGCATATTTTATTCCAGAGAATTTTACGTATATTATACAGCAATTTAAAGACAGTCAAATCAACAAAACATTTGAAGAGGGATGTTTATTGCTATATAGTTCTATACAGTTTTTATTTATATATGTGTAAACGTTTACGAAGGAGAGAGGGGTTGATATTAAATATAGAGTAATAAAGTTATAGAATTAAAAAGTGAACATTATACTTTGGATTTTACCTGAGACATAATCACATTTATATTTATGAACAAGTCTTCCTCTTCAGAAATACTTTAAAGAACACTATATTTTTTTCCTATGAACAAAATTCCGTGCTAGTTCTCCTAGAGAAGCTGGCATCTCATTCCAGAGTTTAGTGCTTACTCTTGAAAAAGCTTTTTTTTTTGTATTTTAAGTCTTAATCACTCTGATGTAGAAATTGTTTTTGGTAGCGGAGTGAGTGTTTTGCGAAGAGGTTCTGTTTTTTGGTGGTGTTTGTAAACGGAGTTGAAGCCATTTCTAACGTCATACATTAATTCGGATAAGGCTTTATAATGAAAAAAAAAATAGAGGTTAAAGGTTAGCGTTTGTAAACAGATGAGCAGTCTTCTCATTTTCTTCGTAAAGTGCATGAATCGTAGTGCACGTTTTTGTTATACTAATATTTTGTCAAGAAAGGATTTACATGCTTGTTATTGTTAGTAACATTTTTTTTTATTACAGACAACTTTTTGTTATTTGACGTAAATAATATTTGAAGCTAAAACTCAAGGTTTAGCGTTTATGGCGCGACAAATGGGGTTATAAATTACAAATTAATGCATGGTTTCTACCCAGAAGCCGATACCCAGTTAAACTGTGTTTTATAATCAAGTATAGATAGCACAAACGTGCTAGTAGCTAACTTGAAGCCACTATATTGGGCTCTGTGGCCACGTTGGTAGATGGCTTTACCCCTTAAAACTACCACAAAAAATAGTGAGCCTGATTGCTAGCAGCCATGGACAGCTGTTTCGGCCATTTTAGGGCAGGTCCTTCATATATGCTACATAATGGTGGAGCATACTTATAATAACATTACAGTTGATCATATAAGTATGCTCCACCATTATGTAGCATATATGAAGGACCTACCCTTTTTAGGCCTCATCAGCATGGCATAGCTAGCAAACAGGCTCAGGTTCCAAAAACGAACATAAATAATGGTAAAAGCGCAATGCTTGGCCATAGTGCCCAATATAGTGGCTTCAAGTTAGCTACTAGCACTTCTTGTGCTATCTATACTTAGTTCATCTTTATTGTCACGTCCCACAAGCATTGTGTTTGTAATGCACGCCTTCCAGATGTTTAAATTGGTGCCTGTAATTCTGATATCTTTCCACTGAGTGTTGAAGTAGAATTACCGCACGTAGCCCACGTAATATCTAAAAAACTTGTATGACGTGTCACCGTTCATGCGCGTGTCGTTTTTATCGGTGACGAAATTTGATACGTACCAGGAATGTGACCATTCTGAAAGAGGAAACAAACACATGATCTCCCTGTGTCGTGAATACCTTCAAGTTTTTAGCTCGTGGAGCTTTAGGCCAAGCTGATATTTTAGTGGATCGGAACGTCACACGTAAACAAAAGAATGTTCGGAACCCAGTCGTCTCAAGATCGTCAAAAGGTTCTTATTCGGCGGCAAATCAAAACTGGGAATGTAACACGTGATTAGTGAGTGTTCGGCTCAGGTTCGAAAACGTGCAGCAGACGTGTACAAAAAAGATAATCGTCGCTCTTTTTACTCTAACCAACGACTGTACTAGTATTAATAATATTAATAATATATTTTTTCTTCGGAGTAACTACAGAATACCCCGCAACTATTGTTCTTGATTTAACAGCGCATTTATTTTTTAAGAACGACGAATGCGCAGGAATAAATTACCGACAGATGAATTGTGTGGTATTCTCTAGTTAAATTTTCTCACTCTACTCGTAATGACTAATGTTAACACTTGAAGTATATGGATTATCAGTAGGGGAACTAAATAACTCACTGTGTGCCTTTAAAGCACCCACACAAATCATTATTTGATTGAAGGTTCAAAAATGCTGCAAAGTAAGTTGCAGATAGTTAGGCTTGAGCTCTGATATTGCCCTCTGAGATATGTGGAAATATTAATTAATGGTTCAGTTATATTCTTTTTATTTCCCGCTTGTTTAAAATTTTTGTTTTTTGTAAGAAAAAAAATTAAATTTCAAGTTAATAAATCTCGGTTATTTCCTTATGATTTCGTGCATGCTTTGCTGCAACTAAAAAAAAAGATAAGTTTCATGCAAAAAAAAAATGCCTGCGTGCATGTTTTCTACTGAAGCTACATCAATTCTACATCTCCCTTAGAACCAAATGTAGGCAAATGGTATATGGAAGTTTCAGCCTGCCCATTTGGCTTAATTTGACGAAGTAACCAGATGTGACCTCGCTGAGGACAAAGTCGATGAAAGGCTGAAATTTTAACAATATTCAGAAATTACGTGACTACATCGTTGTGTGCTCATTAAAATATGTCAAGAACATCTTATGATAGATTAGTGATTTGAATCTCAGAGATTTTAACCTTTGGCTAAATGATAACCAATTAGTATAATATATACTGTAATGATGAAATAATATGGCTATATATTTGAATGTAAAAGATGAGAGTTTTGAAAATTCAGTTTAAGAAGTAAATTATGATAGGTGCAAACATTAGATTATCCGATCTTTCTAGTTACATTAATATAGGACCGATACAAAGATAATATTGTGTACCAACATAAGATAAGATATAAAAATGTCCGCCTTAAAGAAATGCGGAATTTGGGAAAACGGATTTAAACTGCAGCTTTAGAAAGTGAAAAGACAGAAATGCTTAAGCTAGAGCAGGAACGAGGCAAGCGAAGGAATCGAGGAAGCATGAATACTAAGTGTAATATGATGAAAATATTACTCAATTAAGTTTCTGTTTATTTCAGCTTCTTCGTGGGGAACGTTTTTTCTAGAATTGCGCAAGAACTTGCTTCTGAACCACTCGCGCTCCGTTTTCTCTCTTATGAACTCAAGTTAAGTCAAAAATATTGCTTCTTAAACTTTCCCAGTGTGCCTGAGATAATTCGAACTTGACATTCATTAGCATCGCTTAGGTAATGATATAAAAATTTTGACCTTGAGTTCTTTAATTTGCGTGTTGAGTTTACTCGCCGACGCAGCTTTCAAAGAGTATGGGCGGGCATGATTGACGTAGTTGGTAGCCCGGTAAGATCTCTGCCTTTTAACCACAAGGCTCTCAGTTCAATCCCCGGCTTTGCCAAGATTCGAATATTTGTGGGACCTTCTTTTCCGCCTAAGCTAACTCAGCTATCAATCCTTTTGAGGTCGGTAAATAAGTATGTGCATTTGCTGGGGGCTAACCTGTGATGGATTTGTGTCCCGTCCAGGGGGAGTTAAAGACTCTCATCCGCTTAACAAACCGAACAGAAACCGAAGAAAAATGGAAGAATGGGGAGGAGGAAGGAAAGAGACCACTTGCAGCCAAAGAAAACGCTTGTTGCTGCTAGATCATTAGATTGACTCGTTTAAATAAATAAATAAATAGATAAATAAATTAATTAATTAAGATAAAAATTACAACTAATTACTAATGATAGACGGTACTAAAAAGGTATCTATTTACAAAAGTGGATTTAAAACCAACAAAAGTGGATTTAAAACCAACAAAAGTGGATTTAAAACGGCTTGCTTCTTGTGGATTAAAGTCTTTTTAAAGTAAGAAAACTGGATAATATCACCGCTATTCGTGCTCATGGCCTTTAAATCACTTTTAACTGCTTGCTTTTTTTAAAAAAAAAATTTTTTTAAAAATCTTTTTTAAACCTGTTTTGTAAATCTTCTTCGCGTTGAACAAAGCTTGGATCACAAGGAGTTTTGAATATTTATTATTCCGAGATGTATACTTTATACCAAAAGTCCAATATGTGTTATAATTCTTAATACCAAGCTTTTAGCATAAAATTGTCTATATAATTGATATATAACCCCGACATATCTCAGCCAAGCATCTTTAGCCGGCTTTCATTAAATCAATTGCTGAACTGTTTACCATATATAGAATTCATTGGTGATTCAGCTGTACGATCAAATTTTCTTACCCTCGTGGAAAAGCAATACTTCAAACGCTCCACAAATTCCCCTTGTACCACTTCTCAAGCAGGGGCGTAGTCAGGGGGGTTCCAGGGGTCCTGGAACCCCCTTTCACACCTCGATCCTTCACTGTGCCAATTGTTAGAGCTACCTCACTGTGATACTTATCACTGAACAAACAGCTTTTGGTGATTCGGAACCCCCCTCTTAAAAATGCTGGCTATGCCCCTGTCTGGGTAAGTGTTGTTTGTAGCATAATGATATTTGACTGTATAAACAAGTCTATCGGTACGTTATGATTGCTGTCGCTGTATTGTCAGTTATTGAAGCTTTAAATATCAACCATTCTCTTCTTGAGCAGAACGGTAAAGAATAATCGTTTTGCTTGACTTGGTGGGCAGCGACGTGGTGAGCACCGATCCTAGTTAGACTTATGCAAAAGTTTACCCAGGGTTCCTGCGTGCTTAGACTCCCCTTGGTAGTTCGCCTTTTTTTATTAGTATTGCTGTTTCCGCTTGGTCACTTAATGCGACCTCGTTGCGACAGCAATAATGATTAACAACATTATCTCAAACAGATTTACTGAGCCCACAGTGGTTGTAAGGAGCACAGGGACAGCACACCCTCAATACATACTAAGTGCGAGAGTTCTTGCGGTACCGGCCTTCGGAGTCACACAAGACCAGTTTGTTCATAAGGTATCTCACTGTGTAAACACGTAAACAAGATTGTTTATAAGGTATCGCATTGTGGAGTCACGCATACCAACTTGTTCATAGGGTATAGGCTTTTGCAACAAGTGATCACATGGTACAGTTAATGCTATTCTGGTGGGCAAAAGAATGAGACAGACTCCACTGGGAAATGTGAAACTAAGAAAAATCGGGTTATTTCAGTTAATTGAGCCTTGTCTTGGAATCTGTCAAATTCCTTTGCCCAACAGAATAGCATTTGTACTATGTGATCACTTGCTGCAAAAAGCCTATTGCTCTGTGCAGTCGTGCAAACCAGATTTTTCATAAAATAAATTGCGCTTTGCAGTCACACGCGAACCAGCTTGTACATTAGGTATTGCTCTCTGCATTCACGCTAACTAGCTTGCCCTCAAAGTATCGTTCTGTTTAGTCAAGCAAACCAGCTTTTTCATAAGGTATTGCTCTATGCATTCACTGAAAACAGCTTGCCCTCAAGGTATCGTACTACGTCGGCACGCAAACCAGCTTGTACATTAGGTATTGCTCTGTGCATTCACGCTAACTAGCTTGCCCTCAAAGTATCGTTCTATGTAGTCACTCAAACCAGCTTGTTCAAAAGGTATTGTTCTGTGCAGTCACGCAAAACAGCTTGCCCTCAAAGTATCCTACTGTGTAGTCACTCAAACCAGTTTGTTGATAAGGTATTGCTCTGTGCATTCACGCGAACTAGCTTGCCCTCAAAGTATCGTTTTATGTAGTCACTCAAACCAGCTTGTATCCAGATCGCACTCGCGCTCCTCAGAACGAGGCCCTGCAAAAATATCAATATTGTTGGTATTTATTCTAACTTTTAAAACAGTTAATGAAAACCTATCGACAATTCTTCCTTTGTTTGTCTTGAAATATAGAAATGATTTGTTATTTAATCTAACTTTTGACTCAGTTGATGAAACCCTATAGCCTTTGTTATTTACTAATTTAACAAATTCAAAAGTTATTAGTTTTTCAAAGTTTAGTTTAGATTAGGTTAAGTTTGTTCATCATCAGTGAAAAATTCTCTCATGGTCAAGTTTGATATTCAGTTTATCCTCCTATTAATGTTGTGGCTGTGGGGGGAAGGGGTGGGGATTTGACATTTAGCCTTCTGAAAATGTCAAAATCCATTCCCGGGAGCATGAAGAGATGATCAATTAATGTCAAAATCCCCTCGCCAAAACCATATAGTCACTATATAATCTGTTGTCAAAACCTTACCCCTAGACGAGTCTCAAATGTCAAAACTCTCTCCCCCGGGCAAGGCAGTTCTATTAAATCCCCACCCCTATCCCCATGGGCATAACATTGACAGGTGCATTACAGTGAAATATTTTATTTTGTTTTTAGGTCATCATGTATGAGAATGCAGCAATGGCGGACTCTCTTTGTCACATCAATCACTGGGACCACTGCACCATTCCTATTCACGCTCTGGAGGTGGCTCTCAAGCTCCGACAGTTAGATACTGTCGCTTTTTTTCTCAAGAACCAGGAGAACGGTAAGTTTCTTCTTTTTTTCCTTTTTCATGTAATTCATTAGTTGATTCTCTTCTTAGTCGTCTACACAATTTATACTTTTACAGTGTTAGTATTTTACTAGAGATTAGTGTGATATATAATTTAATTATATCCATTATATCTCATATTCTGTTTCAAACAGCATTGGTTCAGCATAAATCGCTTTCTTTTGTTCAACCAATGAGGGTGCAAAAAAGGCTGCAACAGCCAATCAGAAACAAGGAAACCGTTGATTTATAGTGCTACTTTTATGCAACGCTGTAAACTCCAAAATCGAAGAAAGAAAATGGATGGAAAAAAAAAAAAATAGAAATTAAATCGGGCTCTCAAAAGTGATTTTGAAATGGATATATTGGTTATCAAACTTTTTGTTTAGAATCATATTTGTGACTTCATTTACCATTTCAGAAGGATGGAGACCTGAGTTAGCTTAGCCGGAAAAGAAGGTGACACAAATATTCAAATCTCGGCAGAGTTGGGAATCGAACCCTGGGCTTTGTGGCTAAAACACAGAGATCTTACCATCTAAACAAAAATTTGAACTGAACAAATTAAACTAAATTAAACTCTAAGCTAAGCATAGCTAAGAACCAAGCTCCTTAAAGTTCCTATATCGCTTATTTTTTTATCATTTAGATGAAAAGTAGAACCCTTTAGTTATTTCTAAATTTCAAAAATTAAACAGTTTTTCGCGGTTCCTGTTACGTTTTTTGAGTTTGGAAACGTGCAAATAAGACAGT
>JANCMA020265688.1:0-12490 GCA_024336925.2 Zoanthus solanderi | reverse complement strand
ATTAGTCATACTTTTGGATTTGATTAATTAATAAGCTAAAGGGCACAATATTAGTAACCTATTTAGTGCCCTATCTCCTTTCTCTTGCGAATTGTTTATAAATACAAAGCTGTTAATCCTGTAAATATTAAACGAGGAAAGAGATGAAATAAATAAAATAAAAAAAAAAAAAGAGGAAGGTGCAGCATAGATCAGATATTTGTACTTCAGGACATCATCGAACAATGCATGGAATAGAACTGCACATAATTCGTCAACTTTGTGGACTTCAAAAAGGCCTTTGATAGCGTTCATTGTGAAAGCCTGCTGAATATAATGGCAAACCACGGAATTCCTAGAAAGATTAACACTATGGTAAACTTGTTCTATCAAAATTTCAGCTGCTCGGTGGAACAGGAAGGGAAACAATCAGAATGGTTTAGAATACAGTTTGGAGTAAAACAAGACTGTGTGATGTAAGGATTTAATTCCCTGCTATAAGTGACTGGGCGATGCAACTAGTTAAAAAGAGAAAGCATGGAATAAACTGGGGCAAATTTCAGATACTTGAAGATTTAGATTTCGCAGATAATTAATTTTGCTTTCCTCTCAACAACCAGCAAACAAATGTAGCGTACTGTACAACTAACGAGCTAATTAAAGTAGCAGCCAAGTCAGGATTAAGAGTTAGCAAACCTAAAATGAGAGTTATGCTAATTAAACTAGTCAACGATCTGCAACCAATAGCTTATTTCCGAGTTGACAACTATTTGGGGACTGGTACTGAAATTTTGGCATGCAAACAAGGCTAAGTACGAATGTTTTAAAAACATATGAATGCTTGGAGAGAAAACATGTCTGGCGAACATTTCTCAAATTCAAGTTAGAAGACTTAAAGAATTATTTGCAAGAGAGAGGTATTCAGCTGAGTGATGGCGGCAAAGCAAAGCGAAAAGCAGCATTGTTTGATTTATGTGAGAAGCAGCGGCAATGAAGCAAACTCCACTGAAGACAAGAAGGAAAACAAGCTTTTGGAGAAAAATTACAGACAAGTGGAGGGAGAAATAGCTTTTTGAATATTCCAGAGTTTCCTTTTGGGGCATTTACAACTACTTGGTCGGTAAAGAAGATTATTTGCCTGAATATTTTTGTTCGCTCAAAAGTTTGCTCAGTTTCAGGTTGGTTCGTGATGGTCATGTTTTGGATCTTAAGTCTTGTCTCATGTAAGAGAAGAAACGGAAACCTTTGCACGGATCTGCTCGATACCATCTAAAATACAGGACGAATAAAATAAAAACTGGAATTTTAAGATTCGTCATAATGTAAAACAACTTCTAGCTACTTATGAGCCAGTTGATCATATCTTCTGACAGAATCTTAGCCCTTTGTTACCACCATGGCGGCACTCATTGATGATTTCCTCACTTCCACCTGCTACCTTGAGCACAGAAAACAATTTTTAACGATAAAATGAAGTAAAGTTTGAGTCATGAATAACATGCACGACATTCTACCATCAGTAGTATTCAATTGCCGCTATCTGAAATATTTACCTGACGGAGTAAAAAAAACTTAATTTCGAGCCAAAATTTCTACAACAGTTAGCTTAGAAGATTGGAAGGCTCAAAATTATGTTCTATGTATATTGCCGGAATGCTTTGACAAGCAAGATCATGCAAGCACACCGCCACTTCAAACCAAGGAGCTTTTAAGCTGTTTTCGTTAAAAACTTAAAAATTTCCTGATCAGTTTATTCTAGTAGAATACCAACTTGTATTGCATAATTGGCTTTACTATCACAATATTTTTTTATGTATTTTTGTTATCAAGCAATGCAAGACTGTTGCAAAAATTCGCAAAGATCTGATAGTGATACAAACTTTAGCGTCTTTATACTTGTTATCATTGTTATATGTTACATGTGTATCCGCCTAAATAAAGTTTCACATAAACATGATTTAATGACTGCGAGATAGAAATTTTTAAAAATTCAAAGAGATGAATCGCATACGAAAATGATCATTACTGTACAACCAGTTTTATGCATTGATGTTGTGATGCTATGAAATGGCTGAGAAAGTATCAACCTAACAAAGCTCAATATGAAACCTTGGTCTATTCCCTGTATCATCTCCCGTTATAAACGCTGGACTAAAGCAGCAAAGAACATCTACAATACCTGTGTCGTCTAAAGAAAATGAAATCCCTCTGGTTGTGGAATGTAACACACTGTCGTCCAACAAACTGCGGATCGTAAGGGAATAGGGCAGCTAAGAGACGGCCAACGGAGTGGCCAAGCCTTGTGTTAAAGTTGTTCAGCAACACTTCTGGTTTGTGACTTGTCATACAACCATGATTCTATTTGTAATAAACAGATTTATCAATAATTATTTTCCATTACAATATCAAGGTACCAAAACTTTTACAAAATAATTTTTAATAATTATCAAAACGGACAAAATATGATAAAAAAGTAACTAGAAAAATAAAATAGTGATCAATAGCTGCTGTATTTCCTATTTCTTAGTAATGCACCTATCAATGTTAGGCACCAGGGGGGATATCCCGGTCATGGCAGGGGGATTGACAAGGCCTTTTTGCCCCACGGTGTGGACTTTGACCTTCAAGGCTCGCCCTAGGGAGGGGACGTTTCAGGTAGAGCGAGACTGGGCACCAGAAGCCCCCTGGATGTTCAAGATGGCGGACAAGAAGGTATGCATGTTTAGTGAGATGCAAAATCTAGTTGTATTATCATACAAATTCATCCATCCTGATTAATTATGTGCACATCGCTATTTTTTGACAAATCTGCTTCCTTTTATTTATAGTTTTATTTCTGAATGAAAAGAGTAATGAAGTATTTATATTTCCACTTTTTGTTCAGAGGAGTTTGAACTTCTCGTGGGAAGCGTTTTCTATTCGATGCTGCATAAGTGATAGAGCTAAGGATTATGCAGATTTACTCAACGAACCTCTTTGATAAGGACAACAACAACAACAACAACAGTTTATAGTGTCTAGAATTTTACATTTTCTTTTGTATATAATTTTAAACATTAAATGATATACAGACACTGGCCCAAGCAAATAACTTTAAAGCTGAAAATGCGCTAGGACCATTACATAAAAGAATTTGATGACGGGATTCAAGACAGTATTACATTACTACATATTTAAACATTATGTACTAAATGTATTAAAAAAAAAAAAAAAGTAGGGAGTAACTAATATGACTTGAGGACTGTGATTTTAAAATTGTGTTTAAATTTCTTAAGAGTTTCCGTTTTTCTAATGTTTTCATCAATGGCATTCCAAATTTTTGCGCCTTGGAATCTTATATTGAATTTCCCATAGTTAGTGTTTGCTTTTGGAATATGGAAATTGTTTTTGGTTGCAGATCTAGTTCGGTATTTATGTATATTACTAACTGAATTAAAAAAGTTATTGAAAACAGAAGGAAGAAGGTTATTGTTGTATTTAAACATAAATATAGCTACATAATACTCTACTAAATCATTCATTTTCAAGATACTAAGTAGTTTAAACAGCGGACTTGAATGTGCGTCAAATGACGAAAATGTTAATAACCGTATTGTCTTTTTTGTAAGATAACGATTGGCTGTCAAAGTTTATGCAACGTAATCGACTTACCATTCGGCGTCGCAAAACGAAAGCTCAGAAAAAACCAACTTACAGATAAACTTTGCGGCTACGTTCTGAAAGCGAGGCGCCTTCGTCAGAAGATGAATTATGATCTCAAGAATACCATTGCCATGGACGAGACCACTGTATGGAATGACATGATATCTAACACAACTGCGGAGAAACAGTGAACACATACCGTCAACCTGAAAACAAAATGCCCAAAGTGACAGTCTGCCTAACAGCAACTGTAAATGGCGGGAAGAAAAAGCCGTTCTTTGTCTTCAACTGTATCGTGGCCAGTATAGAAAGCGGTTGGATGAATGATCCTTTAACAGAGCAGTACTGCCGTGAAGTTATAGGAACATTTTCTTTCGGCGAACGGAGATTGCTGGCCTGGGATTCATTCTGATGCCACAACGCCAAGGGGGTTAATGATAATCTAAACCGCACAATTGATCGCGTTATTGTTCCTAGTGGACTTACCAAGTTTATATGAACCCTGATGTCAGTTGGAATAAACCCATGAAGGAATATCTAAAGATCATGTAGGAAGAGTGGGTTGCCGAAGGTGAGCACGAGCTCACAGCACATGGCAAAATGAGACCACCATCGAGACAACAGATGGTCGAGTGGCTTTTGGCCACATGGAAATGGTCAACTTGGAAGTAATTCAGAAATCATTTCAAGTTTATGCACTTTCTTGCAACCTTGATGGTTCTGAAGACGGGGAATTGATGTACATAAAGCACGGGCCATGCCAGAGCCTCTTACCCAGGTTACAAGCTGTCAGACTTGACAAGAGTGAAGAGATGGATCTGTTTGAAATAAGTGTGTCTGAAGAAATACGGTTGTTGAAATATGGTTCACAGTGCGTTGTTGGCTGAGAGAGCAGACACCATTTCCTGAATCTAGAATAGACGGGCTTGGATAGCTATTTCAATCATCGAGGGAGACTCAGCTTTAATCAAGGTAGTTTCTGATCCGGAATGCTCGCAACAGAAGGTGTTCCTTCAAAGTGTGCACAGCATAAACAAGGCACTATATCATTAACGTTGTCTTGCGCTTTCCATATTCCAGATCTTTTAAAGTAGTTGTCACACTGGCTGTTGCTTAGAGAGAAAAAATAATTAGAGACCAGCTTCGGCATTGTGGAAGTATGTGGGGGAAAACGCCCAAGCGTTCTTTTCAACACCAAATTATTTGGAGTCTGTTAGAGAAAGTTTGCTCTTTTGTTGCGAGACCAATTAAAACAGTAGCCAAACCAATTAAAACTATGTTGGAAAAATAAAAGAGGAAAGAACAACTGATGGAATTATTTCAAAGTAGGCTGAGCTTACAACGGAGGATGGCAAGTATTTTGCATGAGCAACTTTCGGTAAGCCATACAAGCACGTAAAGAGCTCTTACATTGCATACGAAGCGGTATATATACAGAGTAAGTGAACAGCACTTTGCTACAGTAGTAAACTGTCCAGACTTGCTTCATAGTTATACTCATAATTAAGTAGTGATTCCGAACTAAACTTAGTAATATTCTTAGGTAAAGGAGAAAAGATATAATATAATTTGATGTCGCGCAGTTGTTAGCAAACGTACTGAGCTTTAGAGAACTTTTAAAATAACTCGGCTTTTACTACATAATCAGACCTGATGTCTATCAAAACACGTCTCATCTAATTATTATAGGTAGTCATACGGTTTTGAGTTCAGTTTGGAATTGATTCGCACGAGTAAGTTTTTCAAAAAGATTAAATTGTACGAGCCGCTTCGAATTCGAGAAAACCTTTTTTTTTCAATGTTTCCGTACAAAAGTTTTGCCATCGTTTTACTTGATATCTTTGGCTTAGAAAACTTCCCATTGTCTTTCAGCCAATCATTATCCAGAATTACCATGTGTAATTTGCACTGGCCTAGTGTCACACTTTTTGCACGTGTTAGACTTGAACTGCACTGCTCTAAGCCAACATAATCGAGTAATTTTTTCATGTATATTATTAAGACCAATAAATTAAAAACTGTTCCGATGAAGTAAAAACCGGATTTTACAAAGAATGTATTCTCATTTGACGGTTTGCCGATAGCTGTTTTGAGATTTTTGGAATCGCAATACCTTCTTAGAAACTGCTTGCAGACACAAAAGTTTCCTTATTTTGTTGTTTTGAGAAACTTTCTCAAGTTTTAAACTCAGATCTTTGTAATCTGATGTCAGCTAAAGCTTGCCTACACGGATGACTTAAATTCGCAGCTATTTTGAAAAAACAAATCTTCAAGATAGATATGCTTGCTAGTAGCTAATTTGAAGCCACTAAGATGGGGACTAAGGCAACGTCGGCAGCGGGCATTAAACCGCAAGTCTACCATAAATAATAGGGAACACTTTAGTGGCTTCAAGTTAGCTGCTAGCAGGTATGTGCTATGAAGGGTAAGAGAGTAAATCCCCAAAATAGGTCTTTTTCTAGGGTAATCCCTCGTAAGTTATTTTTAGACATGGTACCCAGTTCTTGCGCGGATATTACTCGCTCATTACGAGGATGTTTTTGTGGAAGATGTGGAGAATGAAATATGAGACCAAATTAAAATATGGCGGACTGCGCAGGCCCTTTGAAAGAAACGTTTGAAGTCTCAAAGTAGAATTAAAGCAGAGTAACATCCGCGGAAGAGCTGGGTATCATGGCTAGAAATAACTTAAGAAGGATAACCCTAGGAGTAAGGCCTATATGGAGAATTCACTCTCTTACCCTTCATCGTCTCTTGCTATTCTTAATGATAATCATTTTAGTCACATCCCACAAGCGCTAGCATTACGCTTTCATGATTTCGGAAAAAATGACGTCACGTGATGATCAGCGATGTCCAAATATCTAAAAATTGCTTTAATTAGATTTATTTTCTTTGTTTCATCACTAATCTACCAGCCCAAACGGAGGCGCATAATTCTATTTAAAAGAAAAAAAAAGAAAATCAAAACAAAAAGCGAAGGAATATCTTCAGATTTTAAAGTTTAATACGTTCTCACTTTTTACAGTATGCAATTATTTAAAAGAAAATAAATGTTGTAGGATAAAAATTTATTTTTCGTTAACCACTTTCAAACGACGAAAGTGTTTTGCAACTTAACTTTAATGTGGGTAAAAATGTGACAGTTTTTATTGTTGGACAAAATTTTTCACGAATCTGAAAGCGATTTGATAAAAAACACGGTCCAAAATGTCTTAAACCTAAAAAATGTTTAAAAAATTCAATGGATTTTTTAGTAGATTCGTAATAGTTAGACTAAAAAGTATTTTTACGGCTTTTGCCAAAAGGTTCAAATTTAGAATAAAAGGGGTCTAGTGGGCCCCGGTTATACCGTGGTTCTATCTTTTAAAACCTTTAAAATATTAAACTCTTTACTTGGTCGAAGGCTGAAAAAAATTGTATTCACATTTAAGTGCTAAAGTAAATATGAAGATCAAGGAGGGGCGTCATTTTTCAACATGAACGCTTCCCCAGTTTCTAAAACGATAAACAAAGTTAAATATGTCCCAGGTTCTAAGATTTTTAGTTTTTTTTTACAATTAAAGCGATCACAAAATGTTGACAGACTGCAGTTAATGCAAAAGTTGTTGCTTCAGGAGGAGATGGCTGGGTTACCTGTGCACAGCAAACAGGTATCATACATCATAATAATAAGCATAAAAGCATTGATTTGAAGTCTCTAATTTATGTTCTATTCTGGCTTAAAAACAAAACATCTGACGTATCAAGATTAAAGTTTGTGAGAAACTGGGTCCAGCTCTGAAAGAAGCCGGCTGCTATAGAAGATGAATATACTATCATCTGAATCAGCGGCAGCTTCCAATTCGACACTGCTCTGTCGAATGCGGGAACAACTAATCATCACAAGTAGTAAGGACACTAAATGAGAGTTAAATAACGTACGAATGGCATTGACCAAAACATTACAATTCACAATTTTTTATGACCTAATAAAAAATTGATCTGTGCTGAGAAAATTATTGGAATGAAATTACATAAAATTACCTTTATGTCTATCTTCTAAAGACATTAAAAAATATTTCAAGACTGGGTGTATTCAAACATCTAAACAGTCATACTCACGAAACCATCATAGAATAAAAATCATACCAACAAATATTAGTAAACATTGCAAGTCATCTTCATTAGAAGTCAGACCGTTAACTCTCTTCTCCCAAACTAGTTTACCGCTAGTTAGTTTTCCCTTCTCCCACCAACACTTTCCACTGGCTAAAATTATTTATCACAAAACTTGAAGTTATTCGTCAAAAACATTCTTTATAAATGCAGGCGTAACCAATAAAAAATCGAGAGTGACTTCGTCCTCGACTTAAAAGTCATAAAAAAATCTAGATTTGAGGGAAATAAGGTCCGATTAATAACATTTTAAAAAACCGGCACTGCGCGAGTTATAAAAACAAAGATTGTGGACATCTTTTGCAAAAATTCCAGAATTTTTGAAATGACTACGGTTTGCTATAACATTAGTATTGCTTCCAGTTCACAATCCTAAACCAAAATTGTCGATTCTAGTTTTATACTTTCAAATGAAAATCGCACGGCTTTGATAAAAAACAAAAGTATTATCAAAAACTTACTTCAAACTTTATGGTAAATATATCAAAACCAAGTGTTAGTACATTGGGTATCACTATTTCTGAATGACTAAGCACAAAATTGGTGAAACATCTGTGTTCTAAGCGCATAATTATTACTGTTCAAACATCTGATGTTGGAACCTCCCCCCTTGAAGATGTTGAAGGTGTCCCGTCTTTTGGATTCATCAGCATTCCTTGGTAAGGTCCACGTAACCTCAGATACTAAAAAAAAAGAAAACAGAACGATTTATCACAAAGTTTACAAAATTACATCTTCACCTCATTCACTCCAAACTCAGATTAAAAACTTTTTTAATCAACATGAAACAAATTTTTGTTAAGATTCCGAACGTTTAACACTGACTTAAACTCCATTTCCACTCAACAATCAAGTTTCAATAATTCTTTTCGTATCTCTAAGCAAGAACTAGCTACTAGCCAGTGTTTCAAATACATTTAATTTGCTCACAAAAAATTGCTGATCTCACATTTTCTTGGCAAGCTTTAGTTTAAAATTCTTTCATACAGAAAACTGTTGAGCTTCCATTTAAAGAAAAAAACATATGCATACTTGCATTACCATGGCAGGCGAACACTCACACACGGGCTTAATGATTAATCATGCACATATTGCAAAAATATATAAATTATACTTTAACAGCTGTCGTACAAATTGTTAAAGCTGCGACGCATATTGGGGCGAAATACACACAATAAGGGAAAGCCGGAGAAACAATGCTTTTTTAACGTGCAGTGAAAAAAATAACTTTCAAAGCTAAACATTCTGAACTACACACGGTAATAAAACGGACATATGCTTTCTTTCAAAAAGCTGTAAAATGTGAAATGTGGTTGAAACTATGAGCACCGTAAATTATAGGGATTTATATATCTATACATCTCTTTCATTCAAGCTTTTCGCAACTTTTAAAGGAGAATTATTTTGGTGAAACCCTATAAATAAGTTCGCACGCTCTGCAGTAGCTCATTTTCATTAGTTTGCTCTCCATTAACCATAATTCAATGCGTTGCAACCAGAGTACATTGCGCACCCTGGCGGAGCCTCGTTTCCATCAGTCATGCTTACGCAAACCAAGAGACACCAGAATTTTATACTTCGCTATATTAAATGCATATTTAAACAAACCAAAATATCCGCAGCATTCTCATACTAGTCATGTATAAAACAGTTCCATCCTCAGAATTCAAAGCAGCAAAACCCTTTTTTAAAATCTCATAGTTTTACAAAAAATACATCTCCAACCTAATTAGCTAAACTGCGTATGAGAAAACATCAACGAGTCTTTGACACCTTTTCATATACAAATTTTCGAATATTAGGACCGCGAAACAAACACATCTGAAAAGCGCAAATGTTTTTTAATAAGGACTTTCATCACTTTTCCGTCAGTTCAAATCATTTTCCTAACATCTAAATGTTTTCTAAACCGAGACGAACAGTCTCTACCTTGACAAAGTAAAGCATTGTTTCTTATTTCTGTTGTACAACAGTTTTAAAAGCTAGTATACGATTAAGCAACTTCGAAAATTTAAAAAACAACCGAGAGCTAATCGAATGTTTTGTTTGGTGCGCTAGAAGGGTTCATTGGAATGGGACTGGTATAAAGATCGGAAAATATCAATACAGGCATTCATAATCTGAATTCTTGTCTCAAGCGCGGCGATCGATTTCTTCTTCGATTGGTTGAAACAATCCCGAAAGGATTTGAATGAGACGTCAGCAGATAATAAAATCATTAAGTCCATTAAAAACCTTTAACTGTAACATTCATTAGGGAAGGATATGGTGAAAGGGATAAAGTTACTCCAAGCCAAATAGGAAAATATTTGTGGTTCAAGCTACGGATACATGAGTGAAGAACTCTGATTTCGAGATTTATCCAAGACTGACCCTCATCAGAATACTTCTAGGAGCTTCGAAGTTCAATCTATTACCGAAAAATAAGATGCATTGTTAGCCAGGTATTTTTGCCGTGTTTTGTTTTTGCCCATTTGGTGTGTGTTTTCTTTCCTAGTTGGAGAAAATCTGATTCAATATCGGGTCGTATGTACAAAGGTGGCAGTCATGAATGATCACCTCTACAAGAAAACAACTTTTTTTACGTTTTTCAACATATTTTGAATTAACAGACTTTGAATTTTACAATTCTTCGGGAAAGACATATTGCTTTTTTATATATTTTCATTGTACATTTAAAAAAAATTCTATGTAGTTAAATTAAAGTTCTTGGATGAATCAAGATCAATAACATTTCTGGCTATTAGATTCTACTTCCAAGTTATCGAGATAAAATGTTGAAATAGAGTAAAATTGAGAAAGTCAAGGAAGTTATCTCAACGTTACTTACTTTAGGGTCACAAAAAGTACAATGTTTCACAATCAAATTTAAGAAAAGAGGTAGAAACAACTTCTCTCTTTCGAAATACCACAAACAAACTTCGATATTAATCGTGTTGATGCTGTCTCGGCGAGCTCAATAAATTCACCTGATTTAAACACTTTTAGCTTCATAATTCAGATGGTATAGAGAGCTACATCAGGAACGCAAAGTACAAAGGTTTAATCACCGTGAATTCTCAAAAACAAAAAAAATATTTTTTAGCAAATACCCAAAAGCACTAGGAAGATAGCTCCATGAATTCACTGTGATACACATCTGTCATAACTAGAACCACAAATACATTTCTAATTGGCCTGCTAAAAGATTTACTTTTACTCTGTAGTGATTCCTCCGCTTGCCCCGTATTCTTCAGGGCCGTCAACCATCATACCTTGGTACGGGCCTCTTAACCTTAGGTACTAGGACAAAACAGTTCATATACCAATGAGATAATACAACATCCCACTCAGAATGGCCTTCCCCAAATGGATTTTTTGGGGCGACCTTCTCTTGCACCTAACTTAAATCAGCTTCAATTCCATCCTTTCGGGGTAGGTCAGTGAGTACCAGCATCTGCTGGGAGCTAACCTGCGATGGATTAGTGTTCCATCCAGGGGAGTCAAAGGCTCTCATCCGCTTAACACTAGAGAAACCGGAGATAAGCGCCGGCTCCATGGGCCACCTGGCTCGTAAAGAATTTAGCTAGCTAGCTTTAGTTCAAAAGAAAAACAGATCAGAAATAAAATCGCAATTTTTATACTAAAAACAAAACATTCATATTTCAAAGTTTGGTGGCACATGTACAAGTAGTAGTGGGCTTGTGTTAACAAACTTTTTCCCAAACACAAATACAGTTTCGTGTAGTGACAACAGGGCAACATGAAAATGTGTGTCAATAACCTCTGGATAAATACACGGTAAATCTTTTAAAAATAATATTGGACAAAAAGAACAATTTCCTGCCTATATTAACAAAGCTTGGGAGATGAAAGTATTTTACTCCATATAAGTAAACTCGTCTTCATAAAACGCAATACTTGAGAGTTTCTACTTAAGAAATATTTGTTGGAAGATTTTAACCCTTAAACGGCCAAACCTTTTGGTCAAACATATTTGGATGAAGAGTGGGGTTCAACCCCCCCCCCCCCAAAAAAAATCTAATATGCTTTGTCATGATAGCTTATTGGTTTATGCCCTTTCAATCAGTATTGGTCACGTGCTAACTAAACCATTGTTATGGCTACAAACGCCAATGGAACGAGGTAATTTTTGGAAATTATTTTGGTTTTGAGAATTTTGTTGGTTTTAATGTACCTGCCCTAACCTCTTTTAAAAATCAGAATACTATAACCAATACAATTCTTTTACTGACAAATTTCGTTTAATGAAAAAACACTTTATGTAGAACGATATATTAAAGTTTTATATGTACCGTCAACGTGGTAACACTGTCATGTTTTCTAAAACAACGAGATATATCATAACGAAAAGTTCTTACAACTGTTTTCATATCAAATATAACAACTGGAACCATTTTCACACTGTTGCTATGGCAACCATAATGTTCAACACTATATAAAAAAGGTTATTTACAAATGTTATAAATTTTAAGTACGTTTATAACAATATACATTTTACAAAACTATATCAATTAAGAACGCGATAATTTATAATTAAATTTGCAATAAAACACAAGCTAAACATTTTTGATAAAATTCGAAATGAATTTTCTATGTTTCAAATATTATTTTGAATCGTTAAAAAAGGAGGGCAAGTAAGAAATCAATTAAAAAAACGAGTTAAATGATAAATAACATTGGGAAAATCTTAAAAACCCTTTATAAAATC
>JANCMA020265583.1:0-12491 GCA_024336925.2 Zoanthus solanderi | reverse complement strand
TTTCTTAGAAGGGTAAGGACATTTTGTACATACGAGAAACCCACAACTGATATATATACACTTTGAAAATCTTGATTGTTTGTTTCAATTTTGTTTAGAAAAACTGGGCGTTTATTCGATAATGTTGAAAGACTCGCGCAAAAGGCTTCAACAATCTTCAACATTTTGAGATCTAAAGAAAAGCCGAAAGAATGTTGAAACAAAGTTAGAGGTTTAAACCCTTTTAAACTCTTTATAGAAATCCTTTCGACTTTGTTTCAACATGTTTTAAAATGTTTGAAAGGGGTAGCAAACGGTTTCAACATTGCTTTTCGATAAAATCGAATGGATGTTGAAGCAAATGTTGAAAACCGTTTGCGCTGGGCTTTAGAGCGGCGAGCGTTGCGTGTGCAATTTAAAAGTCGTTAAGAAACTGCGCGGCCGAGATGTAAGAATCGTTGGCGGATTTTCTCCTCCAGGGTAATTTGAACATTCGTTATGTGAAAACGTTTAGCCACCGTACGTGACATCTGAATCAACATTGAAACCAGAATCTCTTTATTTCCTCACGAAACTATGTCCGAAAATTTTCGGAATATTTCAAAATATTGCATTGTAATATTTAACTTCCAACCTGATCGCGACATACAAGCTTTTGAAATATTGACATAAAAGCGCGTTCGTTTCGTATTAGAACTAGTATAGAATCAATTAGTTTTTTGAAATCGAACAACCTGCCGTAAACATTCATTCTAGCCTTAAATAAATGTACTTGATTTTCATTGGTCAATGGCGAGCACATGTGTTTATGAAAGAAGATACTTCAAAAGGAATCTTGCTGCAGAAAGGTGCCTGAACTGCTTTTACAGAACATTGCCCATAATACGGATAGCTAAATTTTTTCTAAGTGAGTTTACCGCCAAAACAAGAAAATGAAGCTTTTACATATTGCCGTCTTTCTTCCTACTTTTTTGACAATCAGTACCACATCAGGTAAGATAAATGCGATGTGTGTGTCACGTTAGTCCAGTTCAGATAGACTTCCAGTATTTTTTTTCTTCTTTCGATGACATCAATTCCTGGTGTTAGTTAGCTGCAATAACTTTAACGTTTCTTTAAAGAAAATTGAGAAACATCGATTAAACTTTATGTCAAACAACTAGTTAGGAAAAAAAAAATTCTGGTTATGATGTACCTCACAAATGTTTTTCATCACTTTTAAAATTCGAGTCATGTTTTTTCGTATGGACAGTCAGGACTGAAGCTTGTTTTTGTGAACAAAATCCTTTGCTCATCTTTTTTGCTTAAGTAAAGAAAAACATACTTTTATGAACGTAAACATGCAGATGCTATCGTGAAAGTGAATATTTTCAATACAGTTTAACTACTTGGACCCTCAAAACAAGAAAATGAAGAAAAAGTTTAAGAAAGGTTTGTTGTTAAAACAAAGTATTGCGAAAAACTAACGAGCACGAGTCTAAAAGGATCTGGTAGAAATATACTGGTAGGCGTTGGTAAGCTTGAATGTGTTTTTGGGCCAAAACCTGCAGTGAGAAAGACTTGGGTTTATGCCAAAAAATGACGTCTGAAACCAAATTTTTCCCTGGGACTGCAGCATTAACACACTTTTATACAACTGTATACATTTGTTAAAACAGGACTCAAGACATAAAAGCCATTTTTTAGCTTCAATTTCTCTCACCAATAGTTGTTTAACAAAAATAATACTTAAGATTTATCTAGACAGATATCTAGATACTTTATTGTTGTTCCCTCGCAGCGGGATTTTCAACAATAAATTTACAACACTATTTTATTTAAAAATAAAAACTTAGATACATGAAAACTATTAGCTATCAAAATTTCATCATGCACTATGACCTTAACTTTAAAAGTTTAATTTTGAAAGCTTTCATCGACACTCCCTTTCAGTTATTGATTTGGCCGTCTTGTTACACGTTTTCACACCCTTTCAGTCCGTTTATACAACTTGTAAAATATGAGAAAAATTGTAACACAAAGTGCAAATAAATGTTGTTGTTGTTGTACACAAAAGATCTTTGGCCAGATTTTGTTTTAAACAATGGAGTTTCCAGGTCGTCTTACTTTGTGTTTCTTTTTCGTAGTTTCGCTTTCTAAATTTGTAGTACATATAACTTGGTGGTTGATTGTTCATAATCTTGCGCAAGAGAATGGCTTCTCTAAATTTCAGTTGCTGGTTTCAAAGTTTTCAAAAGCTATACCTTAGTCTAATTTTTTTTTGTCTAAAAGTTTGGAAAAATAAGGAATTTTTATGCCTTTTAAACATATAGTCATCAGTATAACGAGGGCAGAAGTTCTAAATAGCAAACGCAGGAGAAATTTGATACTTTGATTTAATTAATTAAAAACAAAAAGAAATAGAGAAACTAAACTCCTATAAAGACATAATCCATTAGCTCACATTGTTTCGTATTTCAATTTTCATAAGATGTTTACATGCTTGCCACGAAGAGCAGCTGCAAATTGACAATATGTCCAGCACTTTCCAAGCGCTTAAAAGGATTAGCTTTATTTTTAAAAAGAAATATCGGAGTGCTTCATAAAAGTCTCTGTGGAAAATATATGATCGAATTTTGCTGTATACACTTTCTTTATTAAGAACAAACTTAATAAGAATAGTGAGGCTGAAATCGCCTGAAATATAAGAGCAAACTAAGAACAATCTAAGGCTTTAATAAAAATGCTAAGAAAAAAAAAAAATTTCAATACCAACACTATCTTTTTTCAACAAAATATTGAAGATACCGTCTGTCTCAAATCACAAGAAAATCAGAGCATGCAAGAGAAATAAAGGCGTTATAGTTAAAATGTATGGCAGTTAAAAACAAAATGAGAACATTCTGAGCCTCAAATTGCTGAAAAAATAAGAACATTGAGCCTTTACCGGTTCTTTATAAAAAAGTGTAACTGATTGAAATGGAAACCTTTATTTGCAAACAATGCTTCATTGATTTTATGAAGCATAGACAAAAAAAATTCTTTTCGCTTGAAGATTAATTTTATCCTATTTGTTTTCATATTTTGTGATTCAATTAAAATCATTCCAACCCGTGAAACAAAACTTGAATAAGTATCCAATGGCGAAATCATCATGTTTATCTAACAATATATATCCAGCTAGAAACCCAAACAACGCGGCCATAAGAACATATCTCCTTAAAAGCTAAGCTTTTTCTTATGGAAACGGTCGTATCATGCAATGTAGTGCAATCTTGTTTTGTATGCAGCAAAGCATATGACATAATATATTTCAAAAATGTTATCATTAAAATCGGTTTGATCAGTGTGTACATGCCTTAGTTTGTGGTCAGCTACAATTCATATACAAAACTTTACTTTAGATTTTAATCAACCACGTGCTTTGAAAATAGATTGATGCTACGTATTTTTAAAAGTGGAATAAATTAGGCGTTAAGTTTTTGGCAAGATTAGGTTCATTCTTTTTGAAAATGTAAACTAAAATTTGAATGAATTAAAAAACCTTAAACCGTTTAAAACAGATAACGTACGTATATGAACAGCTAGCTATACTTTGCCTCGCGCATGTGCCGGCTCTGCAATTTATGCTTCTTGGCTTCTTGTCACTTAGTGAGCCTTTACAGAAAGGGCTTTTGGCATCTGTGTGAAAAAAACAACATGCCTAGTACTTAGCTAGCAAACCTTAGTTTTACTTGGGTTCTTGGTATTTCCTATCATTATATATTATTGAATGATTTTTTAAATTTATTTATTATAAATGAAAATAGTTTATCAAAGTAAAAAGACACTTCTGTGTAAAAGTTTGCATTGTATTCAATACTATATTGTGTTGTAATGTATTGCACTAGATTATACTATATGGTATTGTATAAAACTGTATTGTATTTTATGGTACTGTATTGCACTGTATTGTACTATATGGTATTGTATTAAATTGTATTGTATTTTATGGTACTGTATTGCACTGTATTCTACTATATGGTATTGTATTAAACTGTATTGTATTTTATGGTACTATATTGCATTGTATTGTACTCTATGGCACTGTATTGCACTTTATTGTACTATAAGGTATTGTATTGCATTGTATTGTATTATGTGGCACTGCATTGTTATCTATGGTACTCTATTGCACTGTATTGTACTATATGGTATTGTATTAAACTGTATTGTATTTTACGGTATTATATTGCACTGCATGGTACTATATGGTATTGTATTAAACTGTATTTTATTTTATGGTACTATATCGCATTGTATTGTACTCTATGGCACTGTATTGCACTTTATTGTACTATATGGTACTGTATTGCACTATATTAAACAATATGGTACTGTATTGTACAATATGGTACCGTATTAAGCTTTTAAACTGTATTGTACTTTATTGTTCTTTTTTGTACTGTATTGTTTTAAGAGACTGTTGTGAGTGTATTCGTTCACTGTCCAAAATCCACGCGCGCGATTGGTCAAAATCCATCACGTCTATTCGACCTATCTGTCGCAACCATACTGTTAATATGTCATTTGCATAGCCTTTGACCCATCACTTTAACACACGTCATAAATTTCGCGCCTTTCAAACAAGTTTGAAGTTTGGGCCGGATATACGATAACTAAACAATTTACTGAATACCGGATATAAGATAATTGAACGATTTACTGAATACCGGATATATGATAATTGAGCATGGTTTGATTTGTTTTTGGTTGCAAATACAGGAAGCAAAAATATGCAGGTTCCCAGCTTTCATTCACAAGATCGCAATGCTTACTAACTCGAGGAACCTTCCTGTCTAGTCGATGCGTGAAAACACTTCAAATACTGATTGAATCTAATCTTTCATTGAAAATGTTAAACTTTCTTTTACGGTTTGAATTGAGGTTTCTTATTGTATTGTGCTGTAATGTAATGTAATGTAATGTAATGTAATGTAATGTGATGCGATGTGATGCGATGTAATGTAATGTAATGTAATGTAATGTAATGTAATGTAATGTATTGTAATGTAATGTAATGTGATGTGATGTGATGCGATGTAATGTGTTGCGATGTGATGCGATCTAATGTAATGTAATGTGATATGATGTGATGCGATGTAATGTGATGCCATGTGATGCGATGCATGTAATGTAATGTGGTGTAATGTGATGCGATGTAATGTAATGTAATGTGATGTGATGTGATGCGATGTAAACTGATGTGATGTGATGTGATGTGATGTGATGTAATATAATGTGATGTAATGTGATATGATGTGATGTGATGTAATGTAATGTAATGTAATGTAATGTGATGTGATGTGATGTAATGTAATGTATATGATGTGATGTGATGTAATGTAATGTGATGCGATTTAATGTAATGTGATGTGATGTGATGCGATGTGATCGATCTAAACCGCCATTAACAAAAGAGTAGTCTTTATCTAAACATTGATTGAGAGTATCAAGTTATAAGAAATATGTGGAAATGCAGAGTTACATGGACTTTGGGGATAATTGCAATTAGTATCCATTTTTGCGAGTTCTGGTTGGCTTCCGTAACTCGCAATATCATAAATTATTAGTTGATTTTGAGGCGAAAGTCAAAATGACAGAAAACTCGTGTGCTGAAAATAGAAAAAAGGTTTTTCATTGTATTTTGTTTCTTTGAAAATAAAGTGCATTTTTATCTCATTATTTTGGAAAATATTAAAACAAATATTTCCTGAAGGTCGGTGCCTTAGGTATATATCCACCAGTTTTCACTTCCCCTTTGGTGGATAATTGTTAAATATCGCCTCGTAATATCCTTCTCTGACTAGCATTCAATTGGTAGGTCACTACAAGTTACTAAACTCTTTTGCGTAATTTTATTGCCAAAAAAAAAATTATAAGGCTCAATACTTTTGGCATTCTACGCTGCAGAAGAGCTTCTAAAAATCCGATTTGTGACTATTAAACGGTAAAAAACAATATCGTAGTACGTTGTGCTGACACGTTTTAGGTGATGCTTTTAGCAAATTCACAAAAGTATTGTATTTCAGACGACTTGCTTTCAAGACGGCTAATCGCTTCTTATCTTTTTATTTTCCACCAGGAATTAAAAAAGGTTTCAAGTTCTTAGATCCATTAAAACTGTTCCGAAAAGCCGGATTTGGCGGAAATATTGTCTTTAACTGCAGCACAAGTAATCCAAACGCAATAACTTCCTTGTGGTTCCGAAAGCTGCCTGGCGTGCCCAGAAAGCTGCCACTAAAACCAGATAAACTTGTTAAAGAAGAAAACGTTTTTGTGTTGCTAAAAACCGACAGTAATGATGGTGGCGCTTACCTATGTAAAGCTACAAATTTAGCAGGAACAGAAATACAGACGGACGAATCGATGCTGTTTATTGATTCCTGTAAGTAAAAAAAAACAAAACTTAATAACAAAAAAAATAAACAATAGCTACTGCACATTAACAGCGCAAGCAAAAACAGCAAAAGTAACAACAGTAGGTAATAGTAACAATGTATCGACTCTGCTTTGATAGAAACAATAGTAGTCGGCAGTAGTTGTAACAGAAATAGTAATGGTAACAATAACATGTGTTTTGCTAAGATGAATTCTATAGCATAAGTAATACTAGTAATAGTAGTACCAGTGTTGTTTTTTTAATCAGAAAAACTAACGCGGACAGATTTCGAAGTTTCGATACGATGACATTTTGTCATCATTATCAAGAAAATGAAGACAATTTACATAAGCAAATAGACAAAACTAAACCGAAAACAATAATCTATTGTTCTAAGCCAGTGTGAATCATCAAGTGATATTACGCAAAGGAAAACCCAAAGTCAAGTGAATACTTTAGCACGTAATGAGTCTGATTGGATGTTAAGAGTTGGTCTGTACTTTTTTAATCAGGAGCATCTCGAATACCAGACAGTCCATCTTTCCTTGGCATTTCCTTAGAACTGCAAAATTCTTGGTTAAGTCAAGAGATCTAGGACTGGTATCATGATCTTGTTCAAGATGTCTACAAATGGATGAAGAAGTGCTACAGTGTTCTTCAATTCTCTCAAAAAGATGTGGAGTTGTGAGGCCTATGTATTCTGCATCGCACAGAGGACATGAAAAATTTGTAGACCACACTGTGTTGATTGATCAGAGAGGGCTTTTGTTCTTTTACGCTAGGTGCATCACCCAGTTTACGACTGGTATAGATGGGCTGTAGAGGTTTTCCGATTCTGTTGCTAAGGTTGTTGAGTTGTTTTCTTAAAACGTCAGCAGACTTTTGATCTTTGAACGGCAGCAGTATCCACACAGGTTGCTCAACTGGCACAATCCATTCATCCATTTGCAGACATTTTCAACAAGACCATGATACCAGCCCTAGATCTCTTGACTTAGCCAAGAATTTTGCAGTTCTGAGGAAATGCCAAGGAAAGATGGACTGTCTGGTATACGAGATGCTCCTGATTGAAAAATACAGACCAAGTCCAATCAGACTCAATACGTGCTAAAGTATTCACTTAAGTTTGGGTTTTCCTTTGCGTAATATCACTTAATGATTCACTGGCTTAGAATAATGGACTTGTTTTCGGTTTAGTTTTGTCTATTTGCTTACGTAAATTTTCTTCATTTTCTTGATAATGATAACAGGATGTCATCGACACGTCGAAATCTGTCCGCGTTAGTTTTTTTGATTAATTCAATAACAAAAGTCAATCTTATACGAAATCTATTCTGACGCGAAAACTTGTTGATCAATTTTTAGTTTAAAGTTCTTATTAAGATATGCTCAAATTGGAAGGTAGTGAACGCAGCCTTTGCCAGTTACCAGATCTATAGGATGAGGTTAAGATCTCGTCAGGTCGTCCAAATACTAACAGGTCAGGGGTGGAGTGCTCTTCAAATGTTCGTCTGGCTCTCACAAAGTTCTCAACATCAGTGCTTGCCGTTTAATGCACGAGTGATAGCTCTCGCTCGCCATCGCTCGCGCAAAATCAATCTGAGAAAACCGATAAATAGATTCACCTGCTCACGAAAAATAGCTTGCCTCGTCAAAGAACCAAAGTACATGTTCCATTTGCGATTCGTCTTTACAGAAGTCCAAAAAATTTCCCATACAAAGCAGCTTTGTCAAGAACATCAAACGACAAGCATGATCGTGTTTGCCATATCTGTTCGAGATATCGTATTTCCTTTGTTGTTGGCTGCGCGCGTTAATGTTTACCTCCTATCAAAGGCAAGCGTTAATTTTGGTCGGAAATAAAAAAGAATTATTCAGTTTAGATGGTGTGAGAACAACATTGTTTTGGCCAAGTAATGGACACTAATACGAAGGGAAAAATGAATGGAATGTTCTCCATGTGTTCAATAAATAAAAATAAACAATAACAATAACAAAGGTAAAAATTTTATAATAAACGTTTTTAAAAAACAAAACGTTTTCAATCTACTCGATCATCTCCACACTGAAGATGATCGAGTAGATCGAAAACGCTTTGTTTTTTTTTAAACATTTATTAGATGGGAAAAATGGCTCACCTCAATTATCTCAGGTGAGCTTTTTTCACTCACCAAGGATTTTCAAACGGAAAGCACTGCAACATTCTCCTGACCTTCTTGAGTAATTGCTCAAAAGCACTGTTCTGCCATGAAGTTCTGCCAGAATTGGCTTGTGCCGAATTATCAGAAGAGATTGTCAGTTATATTTATTTTTATTCAAAATTAATGGTCTTGCAATGTCCGATCCAATCACTCTTGGCTGTCCACGACTACTCCCAGATCCCTTGATAAAATGCAAAAGATATCACTCAGCAAGGTCTTTTAACATAGAGCGGACCAACAAAATCAATTCCCATCGAGCTAAATGTTTAATATTAAAGAATTATAGTGTATCAAACAGCGTTATCCAATGTATTATGACGACTCAAGACACTTTCGTAATCCCTAAACAGTGACAACTGCTTTTAAGTTAGTCATCTAATGCTTTCTGAATTCCTTTGGTCCGCACAGTTTTTGTTTGATCCAGTTACTCTGTACTGAGTGGAGCTCATTTTCTATTCTTGTCTTGAGCCTTGACAACAAACCGTTTTGCTGTTATACGCAGTATGCTCTTGTAACTGCTTCATCTGCTGTAGTTTTGCTTTTACACTCATTCTTGGTTATTCCACTTTTTAGTTTTTAATCTATATGCTACGACTTGATATAAAACTTTATAATTTCTTTAAGTATTATAATTTTTAAATCAGTGAATATACATTGTTACACGCTCTGATTGGCTACCAAATTGTAAAATATTGGTAGTTACCCTCTTCTCAAGTATGCTACATGCACTTTCCACAACTATATATTAACCTTTATTAACAAAAAATCGCTCAGTGGATTATTCCACGAGAAATTCCTTATCACTTCCCCCTTGAGTTCTCCGGTGATTTAAAGCATTATTCTATTAAGTGAAGAATTCTAATAAGTATTAATAAGTTTCTTTAAATGAAGAACATGATATTGTGAAGATGTGAGTTAACTAGTTTGCATTTACTGTTAATTAGGAAAACTAGCGAATTAAGCTTGTTGGTGACATCATAGTTTGTTTTAATTTTGTTTTCTTTTTGTAGAGCATGATGATATTGATGACGAAGCTAAGCTTGACTGTGGTGAAAGCAAAGAAGAGGCGCTGAAAATGCTGCCAGTAAATGAAGATGTCGAGCAAGATGAATACATTTAGTATGAAGGAAACTGTCGTACTCTGCACAATGAGCTTTGCTTAATTTCTCTTCAAAAAAGAACAATTAGTACTTACCAGCATAAATGAGGGAATTGGCTTTGACGGAAATTTAGATTCTTGGAAATCTGTCGTACATGCTTTTATCTTGTAACCATGCATGCCCTTACCTAATTTATCTTGATCGTATTGGGGATTGTTTACATTCTAATACATGGGAACTGTGCTCAAATTCATCACCGAAAGTCTATAACTCAAAGATGTCTAGCCGTCAATCTAAGTTGCGTCATTGTGCTTTGAACTTCAAAACCCAGTACAAATATTTCATGAATTGTAAGGTTCGTTAAAAATACTATTTTTAAAATTTCAAAAATTAATTTATTTAACAAAATTAACGTACAGTGCAACTATCCAGTTTTCTTTCTTAATCTATTTATCGAATAGTTTTAAGCTATTGTGAATTTGTTATATTATTTATAGGCGTAGGAGAGATTGGGGACCTGCGCTTATAGATAGATGGATAGACTTTATTTCATGAGGGTAGCACATAACAGTATTTTGAATCACTGATTAACTTGTGGCCCTCTAAAAATATAAAAATACAATTAATATTAAATATAAAAATACTATTAATAACTACATTAACAATAATATTGGAATGGAAAACAATAAAAAATATTGCTAGAATTCTATGTGACGGATTATATTTAACCAAGAGCATAAAAACATCTGTTCCATTTTCATAAACTCATATTAAACAATCCCTTAGTCTTTTGAGAATCTACCATTATTTTCTATAATTCAGCCTTAAAGGATTTCAGAGAGTTTTTTGTTTTTTATGATAGAAGCAAATTATTCTAATACTTTACAATTTTCATCTTTTCGTGATCCTTCTTAGTGCAGTGGTGTGACTTTAGCTATTTTCCAATTATTGGGAAAACTGTTTGTCTACTTTGAAAGTTTTAGTAATTTGTTTCAGGGGTTTGCAAACACCGGTATAATTTTTCTAAGTATACGTACGCTTAGTCCATCATATCCAAAGGCCTTGTTACAAGGAATTTTATTTTTGATGTCAAAGATTTGCTTAGGCGTTTACAGAGGGATATCAAAAACCGTGTCTGCATTTAATATAGTGTGAACAAAGTTTATCAACTTTATGAAAGATATAGTTTGAATAATATCAAAGAACCCAGGAATGCGTTCCACAGAGTAGTTGTGTCGTTTTCAAAAGAATGGAAACACTCGTAGTTTAAAGAATGAAGGAATGAAACGTTTTCAAAAGATTCGAGGGATGGATCGTTTTCAATAGAATGGAAGGACTGATAGTTCATAGTTTCAAGAGAATGAAGGGATGGAACGTTTTCAAAAGGATGGAGGGATGGATCATTTTCAAAAGAATGGAGAGATGGATCGTTTTCAATAGAATGGAAGGACTGATAGTTCATAGTTTCAAAAGAATGGAGGGATGGATTATTTTCAAAAGAATGGAGGGATGGATTGTTTTCAGAAGAATGGAGGGATGAATCGTTTTCAGAAGAATGGAGGGATGAATCGTTTTCAGAAGAATGGAGGGATGGATTGTTTTCAGAAGAATGGAGGGATGGATCGTTTTCAGAAGAATGGAGGGATGGATTGTTTTCGAAAAATGGAGGGATGGATCGTTTTTAGAAGAATGGAGGGATGGATCGTTTTCAGAAGAATGGAGGGATGGATTGTTTTCAAATGAATGAAGGGATGGATTGTTTTCAAAAGAATGGAGGGATTTATCGGAGGAGGCGTGAGTTTCATATTACTAGAGAGAATGGGGCTTTTATAGGTTTTTTAAGACAATTACAATTTGACCTGACGCTGTTTTAAAAAGAGATATTTGTAATGAATTACTACATGGTAAAACAAATAGAGTATAAAATAGTTTTTCTCAACACTAATGTATGGTGCAGAAACGTGGACAATGACCAAATCAATGTTGGGCCGAATAGACGCCTTTGAAATGTGACGTGGATCTACAGACGAATACTAATGATACCTTGGACCGATAAAGTGATTAACGAAGAAATGCTAAGGCGAGTAAATGAGAAAGACAACCAACGACTATCAGAGTCTAAAAACCAAAAAAACTCAAGTATTTTGGCCACATCACCAGACTTAACACATTGCAGAGAAGGATTCTGAATGGAAAAGTCCACTGGAATGATAAGGCCTGGAAGACCTAGATTTAAGTGGACAACAAATATAGAAGAATGGACAGGAGTAGGATAACACTTTGCATCGAGCACTACAAGACGAAGACGCGCCCGGAGAAATGCTGCCTCGGAACCACTGCGAGTGGATGGAACTAAACAAAATACATATATCAAATAAAAATTGACTTTCAATACAAAATGAAAATAAGTTTCTTCCTATACCCACACAAGCAGAGACGCTTTCATGAAGTATTAGGGAGCTCAAGAAACGAGGACTGGAGCAAGTTGTGAAAAATATTTCTCGTTTAATAATTTTTTCGATTTAGATTATCGGTCGAGATTCTAAAACAGAAGAAGGTAATAGGTTGTGCAATATTTGTTTCTCAGTTTACAAAATGTTTTTCATTATCCTCTATTATCTTAGAAGGCCAGCAATGGTACTTATAGGTTTAAGACTTATAATTTATTTTATCCCT
Organism: Zoanthus solanderi; assembly: GCA_024336925.2. Classification (NCBI taxonomy): domain Eukaryota; kingdom Metazoa; phylum Cnidaria; class Anthozoa; order Zoantharia; family Zoanthidae; genus Zoanthus; species Zoanthus solanderi. The sequence continues at coordinate 135 of JANCMA020265583.1, read as the reverse complement.
TTCTAGGTTTTCTTTATCTTACTTTTATTGGAGGTAAAATATTAATTATAAACATCTTAATAACCGAGAGCGAGGTCTGTCCGGGAGAATATTTTGCCCGAGGTCTTTCACTGTACAGACCGAGCGAAGCGAGGT
>JANCMA020265477.1:0-12492 GCA_024336925.2 Zoanthus solanderi | reverse complement strand
TTAAACCCAAACAATCTCTGAGTTAACTAACCCTGAGTTAAAACGCTGTTGCTCGAACTGTGGTTAAACCCAAACAATCTCTGAGTTAACTAACCCTGAGTTAAAACGCTGTTGCTCGAACTGTGGTTAAACCCAAACAAACTCTGAGTTAGCTAACCTTGATACCTGAGTAACTCAGAGTTAACTGGCTTTCGGGCAACCAAAACTAACTCAGAGTTAAATTTTAACTCTGAGTTAGCACATTTAACTCTGCGTTAAGGCTTAACTATCCTTCGAGCAACCGGGCCCAGTAGGTGTAAATCCAAAATGAACGATCTATCAGTTTAATATTATGTTCCCCATAGGATTTACATTGCCACTGACAGTATCCTTATTTGGAATTATATAATCTTACAGTTGTGCATCTTATTCATTTGTGGCTCTTTCAGCAAAGAAATTTTTTTCAGATGTGTTGATACTTATTTTGGAAATCATTAGACTGATTTGCATTGTTCCCTGCATGCATTCACCTTTAATTTGATTAGCGGCCAAGGGCTATGCTTGCAGGATGGGAAACAATGTTAAAGAGGTTTGTTTTAATCAGATTCCAAGGTTTTTACTACTAGTTTTTATACAATTTTATCCCAATTGGTCACAGGAATATAGATGTTGGAATGAACTGGATTTAGCCTCAGAGCCAGTGTCATCCATCTTACTCTGCATCCGATCCTGCATCTTTGACACAAAAATTTTGAAACAGACACATAAATCACATCTCTCAAGCATCCTTTTGGATGCACAGTGGATTTCATAATCGACTCAGGGACTATGCTTATATAATTGAATTGGAGCGGCCAACATCTTAGAAAGTAAATTTTCATGGGAAGGAGAATACATATTTTGGTCCAAATCTTGAGATGGCTCGTAATTGATTAAAGCTATAGAATAGGTCAGCAGAATTTTCTACATGCCTTTGTGCAGGGGCACCACACTAGTCCTTTGATGCTAAAGAATTTCCATCTTGCTCACTTGACATTTGAGTAGGCACATTTTGAATGAGCGCTTTTTGTTTAATTTTCTGTTTTGGTTATTGCAGCTAGCTTCAACATCTAATATTTAATTCTAGGTCTTATAATTAAACCAATTAATATTATACATAAATTTGTATGTAATTTTCATGTTGTTTTTTGTAGGTTCAGTAAAAAGGCAAGGTGAGTGAATATTTTTAAAAAATTTTTTCACAACTATTTTTAAACAATGTACTTTAATTTATATAATATTTCAAATTGCTTTAATTATTCACTTACAACCAGACTTTAAAGCTTATAAAATATCCACCTGACTTGGTACTGTAGCTTATTATATGCCTTTTAGTTTCATATTTGGAAAAGAGACTTAAAGCATTAGTTAATAATGATAATTTATGCATTTCTAGTTTACATAATATATAAAATAATTGCCAATGAGCCAGGCGAGCGAAGATGCAAGCCTTGCGATGCAGCGGCATCATAGAGCGGATGCACGCGTAGAGAGCAGGGAGAAAAAATCTCAGGCTTGATGTAAGGTAACTTAACAATAGATTTTGTGTGAGCCAATCACAGCACAATTAAAACATTTCCAGTGAACAAACAGCAGCTTATTCATTTTATCAAAGACATTTTATCTGACAAGTGTTAGAACTGTTGAGAATGTTTACTAAAAACAAAACAAAATGTTACAAGAAAATTCAATTTGCACTTAACAATTAAGCTATTACTAGTATAAATTATATAAATTATATATAAAACTACACACTAAGATTTATGGCTAGATGTCAAAAAAATCGTTTTTGAGTTGAGCCATGTTTGTTACACAGTGTAAGAAATTTTTTAAAAATTATTTTACAGGTTTGTTATCAAAGCACTTATTGCAGGCTGCATGGCAAGGAGACATTGAATCAGTTAAAAAAGCATTAGTAAGGAATTAATAGCCAAAAAAATATTATAATTATTACTACAGTAATTATATATACTGAGTATTAAAATTTTAGTTTTTTAGTCCATCATATACTGTAAACTCATCATAAAAATGGATTTCCAGCAGTTAATTAGCATTTGAATGTGATTTTCAGTAACAAATTGGATACTATATATAAATTATAGTTATTTTAATGTTTTATATCTTAAACTACATGCCTGTTTCATATTTTATTCAATGTTCTATAAATTTTATTTCAATTTAACTTAATATATAAATATGATTAAATACTTGTCACTAACTTGTTATTTAGTTCCAAAAGATTGTAAAAGAAGCAAATAAATTTGTAATATAAGGACAAACGTTTTGATCATGCAAGACTATAAAATTATATTATAATATTATTTTGATCAGAACATGATTTGCAAACTCAAAAATGTTTTCCTATTTCTTAAATCAAATACTTTCAAACATAATTATAGGAATATAGCTCATTTTGTAAATAGATTATGATTGTTTAACTTATTTAACAGATGCATGATCTATGTAAATTAATTGAGCATTAATTTATGCTTGTACTAATGGTCTTTTTGCAGGGTTCTAGAACAGGTAGAATTGATGTGAATTGTCGGAATGCTGATGGGATGACCCCTTTACTGCTAGTCACAAGAGATGTTGACACATTTGAGAAAAGTAAGACTTACAGTAGGCTCCTTTCTACCTCACTAACTTAAAAAAAAATTAATTATTTCAGTTTATAACAGAGTTCTCCCAGAGCAGTGGTAGCAGAGTGTTGGCTCGATCATTAATATTCACAAATCTACTTTATTATACAGTATTGATTTTTTATAATATTTAAAAACTCTAAGAATGTAAATAGCATCTGTTCTAATTTAGGAAAAATAATTATTTTGTCATGTGGCACTTAAACAGGAATCCTCCTCCTTATCAGCATCTTTGTTTACTATCCCTAGTTTCCCACTCCTGGGGTTGGACTGAGACAGGTTGAGGAGAGAAGACTGAGATGGTTTGGACATGTGAAAAGGGCAGTGGGGGTGTGTTGGGTGTGGTAGGGGAGGTGAGAGTTGGGGGGTGATGGCCAACAGGAAGGCTTTGGAAAAAGTGGAGTGATTGTGTGATGGAGTTTTTTTACAAGTATCTATTCATCCTCAAATAAAGAAGTAGCACAAAAAAAAATACAAATTTATGATTAATTACAAAGGGAAAATTCAAGTCCCACATGTGTAACTGAGCAACTCCGGCTTCTTTTTTATAACCCTGAACAGCATCAACTTGCTAAAAAGAAGACACAATAGAAAAACTAAAAATAGCAAGATTGGAGAGTGGTGCAACCAATTACCACTAGTCACATAGGCATAAGAGACAAATCTGCACATGTGTTGAAAATTTGTGACACAAGAACGAAAAAACTGAGGACATTCCTATACTCGTGTCCCTTCTGACATGAGTAAAAATGGTTCATTTAAATTTGCTGTGAGTTATTTTGCCTAACATGGCAATACCCCAAGTCCCCACACAAGTAGTTCTGCTTTAGATTTGAAATATTAATTTGTTGTTTATGTATTAAGTATATTTTATTAGAGGATGAATAGTTATCACTTATTATCCACATTTTTCTTTGGTGTTAAATTAGTTTGTGTGATTTTAAAACTGTTCAACTTTATTCCAGTTGAGAGTGCAGTTATTGGAAAAGGTTATGACCCAGTTGCAGTTGTGATGGAGCTACTAAACCACAAAGCGTAAGCTTGAGTTAATAACCTCCATATGTATTATTGTCAGTAATAAAGTTATGTGATTAATTATTAGTCAAAAGACTAACAATTTTTTACCCATTAAGTATTCTAGCTGTATCTTATTTATATGCCAAAAATTTTGGAAAACAAATATTCTAGCAGTAAGGTGTTATACAATGAGCAGTTACCTATTTATTGTGCTATTTTTTATTTCTTTAACAGTGATTGCCTTTTAAGTGACATAGATGGGCGTGGTCCACTACACATGGCTGCTCATTGCAAAGGAATAAAGGCCAAACATGTTTTAGATACTTTGCTACAGAAAGGTTCATGTAATATTGGTAAGATGGTTTAAAGAGTATTAGAACTTAAATTAAGTAAAAATCTTTTCTGAAAAAAAAAAATTTCCAAGCCTTTCAACATTTTTTTAATTACTTTAATTTTTTTATAAGAAATAACTGTTTTTCATCAATTTTTAGATGCACAAGACAGCTCAAGGAACTCTCCAATTCACTGGGCATCAAAGCATGATAACTGTCAGGTGCTGCTGGCCCTCATTCAGAATGGAGCAGACCCTAATGTGAGAGGAAATATTGGAAGGACCCCTCTTCATGTGGCAGTGAGTATTGCTTGTCTTTTTCTTGGACAACTAATCCATGTACACCTTCCTTTTTTCATACAGCAGAACACCTCAGCTTGTTACATGCCTCATCCAGTTCATTCGGTTCCAGAATACCTTGCCTTCATTCAGAACACATAGTTTTCATCCAGCACATTGAGTTCTTAAATAGAACACTTTGCCCAGTAAATATTACTTCATATACTCTCATGAATCCAGTATATATACCTTGGCAGAGTTCTTCCCACAGTGCAGTACCACAGTGCTGTACCACAGTGCTGCGCCACTCTGCTCCCATTCATGTGCCGCACTGCTCTTTTTTGCCTAAAATATAAATAAAATGGAAAACTTTAAACGGTTGTGGTAAAAAATTCTCAAGAAATAAGCTCAAAACAACACGATTTTCCTTTGGCCAATTGCCAAACTTGAACTTGGATTCAGCTTTTTTGTAAAGAATAAATAGGTAAATTTGTAATAGGTAAATAAAGTGATATTAACTGTATTTTGGAGTGTTGTGTAAATTAGTGAAGCTTCTTTCTTGCCTCATAAATATTCATACTCTTAGAATATTTAAATTTCTGTGAATATTAATGATTATAAGTAACTTCATGAATATTATTGCACCTCCACTCTGATACCTCTGCTCGGGGGAGAACCCTGCTTGTTTGTTCCCATTCATTACACCTTTGTTCTCATCCAGAACACCTTGTCCTTACACAGAACACATTGTTTTCATCTACTTTATCTTGTTTGTTTGTTCTCATTCATTACACCTTGTTTGTCTTCATCCGGAACACCATCTTTGTTCTTATTCATCAATCTGCAGTGTACCTTCTTATCATTCAGTGCACTTTCTCTTCTTCCAGTACACATTGTCTGCGTCTAGTAAATCTTGTTCTTTAATCCATTACACATTGTTTTCATTCAGTATATCTTCACCTTATCTAATTTGCTTTGTCCTCTGCAGTATGCTTTGTCCTATAATCCAGAACACCTTTTTCTCATCCACTGCACCTTGTTTACAGTCATTTAGTTTACCTAGTTGTTTGTCCTCATTCAACCATGTTTATCCTTATAGAGTACCTCATTCAATTCATCTTGTTATCCACACCCAGTTCGCTATTTCCTCATCTGACAAGTCGAGTTGCTACAGGATATGGCAGACTTGACCTAACATGAATTATTTATGTTGCATGCTGTAGGCATCCTATGGGCATGAACAGGCTTCATCAACTCTCCTTAATCATGGAGCTGATGTTACACTTGTGGATGACCATGGTGAGATATTTACAATTTAGTAATAAAAATGTAAATTCTACACCGTAAAAAAGAGAGAATACTTACTGACGTTTCGGACGTTAGTCCTTTGTTGGAGTAAGCCCTTTACTCCGACGAAGGACTTATAACGTCCGAAACGTAAGTATTTTCTCTTTTTTACGGTGTAGAATTTACATTTTTAGTACTAAATTGTTTCTTTAGAAACACCGACGCAGCTTAAACTAGTTTACTGCTAGAAAGTTTTCTAATTGGATTTATATTGTTGTTTTTGTAAGCATTTCAAGAACAAATCTGTCAGGTCATTGCTCAAAACTTTTCAGGTTACAACAACTCTCTTTATTTACCCTTAGAAATTAAATTAAGCCTGCAGTAAATAATTTTATGAGGAAAGTAACATGTGGAGAGGGTACTGGCTTCCTGTAATAACCATAAGGTGTTAAAGGATCAAGAAGTCAGACTTTGCAGAATTAATTTATAATATACATGGTTTGGTCGCTTTTAAAAAGAGAAAAAAAACACAAAATCCTTATTACAAACATGCATAAATACATTTACACAACACATGAGCATATATACTGCTAAGATTGGATATAGTACTGCAACGAACAGCAAATAAATCATAACATATTGCAATCACGAAAATTGATAAGAATTATTAAGTATTTGTAAATTCCCTTTCCAATTTTTCTTTGAATGTTTTAAAACTGGACTGCTCAACTTCTCAAATTGAATTTCATATTTTGGACGATAAAACCTAATATTATAGAGGCAATGATTAGCTCTAGCTCTAGGTATGTAATATGACTGATTTGCTGCTGACCTAGTATTATAAGTATGAATGCTTTTGACAGGAGTAAAAAAGTAATCAAAGGCAGATGACAATAAACCATTATAAAATTTAAACAAATACTGATGTGTGAAATCTAACAAGGTCACATAGCTTAACAATATTTAAGAGCTTAAATAGTGGACTTGAGTACTCTCCAAAATTTGAAAAACTCATGATACATACTGCTTTTTTTTGTAAGATGTAGAGAGGATTAATTGTGGTGCGATAAGTATTACCCCAGGCAATTATTCCATATATCAGAAATGGATAAATTAGTGAGTAATAAAGATTTTTAAGAATGTCAATACTAACAAAATAGTGGATCTTTGATAAGATACTAACACTTCGTTTAATCTTTTTTGTAATCTCAATTTGAGATTTGGTTAAAATTTTTAAATTTAAATCCCATTTTTGTCCGATTAAAATGCCCTTCACAATAATTGTAATAATAATAATAATGATAATAATAACATAATAATAATATGATGTCAGATTTATATAGTTTATTTATCCATATAAATGCTCAAATGTGCTTTAAAAGCAAGAATAAAGTCAATAGTTGAAGTCTTAAATTGAATTTTGAAACGTTTCAGTTAGTTAAGGTGTGTAATCGCACTTGAGCACCATTACACACCTGAAATCAATCCAAGAAGTGCGAAAAGCATGGTGCCTACTTTCTAGAAATCACTTGCCTTGCTGGCAGTGAAGAATATAAAACGATTTTTAGTATTCTTTTGCTTGAAGTTTGATCCACAAACTTCCATTAACTGCACATAAACTTGACAAATATCCAACACAAATTGTCACCATAAAATCGTTTTCTGAGACAATTTTGACAATGAGTTTCTTTGGTAGTGTAGATTTGGGGCGTTAAACGAAGATGATGATGATGATGATGATGATGATGATGATGATGATGATGATGATGATGATGGTGATGATGATGATGATGATGACTATAATGCTGGAAATTTACAACAATTACTTGCAACACATTTTGAAATTCTTATTAATTATTTATAAAATTTCCAGCTGATATTTAAAAATAAAAACTCTGTGGTCCATATCTCTTTTTCTAGCATGCCGACTGAAGTTCCAAATACTTCTGCTGCTGCTAACTGGGGAATTTCTACATCACTCAGAGAAAGGTAAACTCTGGAATAAGCAATAATTCAGTTTAATTTTGTCTGTTCTTTTCATCCATAACAAGGGTAGTAACCCACCCCTCCACTTTGTTGCAGAACATTGTGAAAATTGTTGATTATTTGTACAATATCAGAATAAGCAAACAGTCATGTAATTTACAATTATTGTCTTTGGTGGTATGTGAACTCATGTATAATAACCCATGACCCCAATCTTAAGGGTAAAAATCCCGATCTTTTAAAATCTTGGTGATAGTACATGTAGCACAATCACCATCCCCTCTTTGAGGTGGTGAGAAACTTTCGAAAAGTTATACTGCCTTTTATAAATCAATGAAGATAATTTTTTGCATATGGCTAAATTTAATATCAGTGTTTAATTGGAAGATACAGATACAAAAATTGCAAAGTTTAAAACCATTTTTAGAAAAAGTAACAAAAAAGTGTGAAAAATTATTGGCATATAATGATAATAATATGTATTGTAAGACATTTTCACAGCAAAAACAGTTAAAAACAAACAAGAGTATGATAATTAATATGTAACTGCTAAACTACGCTCTTAGATGTAGTGAACCTTGATAAAGATTGTGATAGTCAGAGAAACACAGTGTTGAATCACTTTCTCCTGGCTTATAAATCAGAAACTACAGTGTGATTATAACTTGTAATTCTATCTATTTGGTGATATTAGTAAGAGAAATTCTGTGGAGTTTGTGGATGAGAATTAACACTTGCAATATGGAACTATTGGTTTATTATGGCTAAAAATGGTGCCAAACTTGGCAGGTTGTGGAGCTAATTTAATCATTGCTTGTAATAACCAACCCATAAATTTATTTTGATTCAAAAGAATCGGTCAGAGCAGCTTTTGCAATAAAAGGAAAGAAAGCATTTGAAATAAATAAACTTCACTCACCTTCAGTTGTTTTGCAATGCAAACAATGCAAGAAGGCCAGTGAAAAATTACAGTCGAACCTTTATTAAGCGGTCACCATCTATTGAGCTGTCAGTGAGCAAAGTCCCGAATTTTTCTCTCCATGTTTACTGTAAATCTAACCCCCTATTAAGTGGTTACCTCTATTAAGCGGACGCGGTCACCATTATAGAAGTCCCAATTCACCGATTTTATTGCATTTGACCTCTATTAAATGGCCACCCATATTTTCTAAATAGATTTTTTAATGATTTTTGTTGGCAAAGTGATAAACAGACAATTAATTAACACCTACGTAACTGTAGTTTCTCATGTGTCAGTTTCTGATAATCAAATTTAATCCGTTTCTGTTGGCCCAGTCATTGCAAATTCCTTTTTCAGCAATTTCTGCTGCAGCCAGTGAGAAGAAAATGTATTGCCTTCAGAAGTATATTCATGTGAAATTTCAAGTCCATAGTCACCTCCTCTGTTGACACTTTTCCCCTTGATTACAACTTTACCAGTGTTCATAGGTCTCTTTAAAAATTTTGTCACCCATTATATTACAGAATTATGCCATAAACTTGTTTTAAGATATTATTGTTACTGTTTCGAGTAATTAAATGTACATATTGTGATTTATATCCATTGTACTGTTACTTTTTTGTCAAATTTAGGGAAAAAATGAAAAGCCTCTGTTAAACGGTCAAACTCTATTAAGCGGTCATTTAGCAAAGTCCCAAGGGTGACCGCTTAATAGAGGTTCGACTGTATTTTTGATGGATAAGAGGTATTACTTTTATATCAAAGAAAGTATTGTTTTAAAAAACATTCAATCAACTGAATAAATAAAGTATTTACATACAGCAGACATCGTTGGTCATAACAGGAAAATATATTAACCATTTCCAGTTTATTATTTGTAATTTAGAATTCATTTCCTTTGATGATGTCAATGAGGTACACCATTTTAAAATGTTGCTACTTTAGGTTGCAGTCATAAACGACCGGAATCTTTTATCGCGAAACCTAACTATTTATAATTCTACATTATATTTTATTAGGGAAAGATTAGATTTTTAGATCAAAAATAATTGAGAATTTCAACAGAAAAATGTATACATACACTTACAATAACCTTTTATTTACAAAAAGTGTTTTAAATAACTACATCATGTACCAGGTTGTATCCCGTCTTTCCCCTGATCGAGAAGTGTGCTTCTATTAAAACTACAATGTACATATAGAGAATGTTTAGTTATTTAACTTGAAGTTTATACAATATTCACGAATTCGGATGAAAAACTGAATTTAAAAACTCATGCAGGCTCTTAAACAACAGTATATTACATGTAGTAAAAGCGTAATGCTTGTGGGATGTGGCTAAGAAGACAGAAGTCAAGTGTAGATAGCATAAACGTGCTAGTAGCTAACTTGAAGCCACGATGCACCATGGCCACGTTGGTAGCGGGCATTAACCCTTAAATCTACCATAAAAAATAAGTGTCACAATCAGATTCACTATTTTTTATGGTAAATTAATGGGGTAAAGCCTGCTACCAACGTGGCCATGGTGCATCGTGGCTTCAAGTTTGCTAGTAGCACATTTCTGCTATCTACACTTAACAGTATATTATATGTTGGAACTTAATGGATTATATACTTGTAAAATTATTAAAGTGACGAAATATTTAAGATTGTTTTTAAAAACAAAGTTTAAATTTTCGGTCATTGTTTTATAACCAGTTATTATGAACAGGTGAAAAAAGACAATGTTTTAGCAAGTATTTTCTCTTAATTTTGTAAAGAGCGAAATATGACTGGTTGAATCCATTGATGTCTTATGTTTGTATGTATCGTAGGTCTCAAAAACTGAAGGAAGCACAACAAAACTAGATATTTCAGTTTTAACTGAAAAGAAGGAAATTAACTTGCTTTCACGTTTTCTTCAACGAGACTCTATTCATACTCTGGACACAGAATCACCGCTTGCACCCTGAAATTAAACGAGATAAAGATATAAAAATGAATATAATATATATAGATAGGACTCTACCTGCGTGTTCTCAAATGCTCGTCGTATTTTATCAGTCTAATACACAGCTTACATGACATCTTCATTCAGTTGGCTGTATAATCGGTACAGAAAATTGCATTTGCTTAACTTGGCCAATTGCATTGAACATTTTACTTACATACTTAATTCAACTTTTGTAGAGTGCGCAAAGTTTTTTTTTGTTTTTCAGAGTGTATACACGAGTGATTTGGCGGACTTTTGACGCGTTTGACGTTACTTGTGATTTTATTTTATTTGAACTCATGCCATTTTAATTATGTACCTCTATAATTTAAAGATTCTTGTTTTTTTTCAGTCTTGTTTCAAATTCGTTAATTCATCTATCGCGCCGTGCAATGCAGTGAACACTCAAATTGCGAATTAAAAGTAAGGAAGTTTCAGTTCGTTGTTTGTTTACAAATACACCCAGTTGCTGCCGACACAATGTCTCGTTTATTGTATCGCCAGCCCGCGGGTGTATTTTTAATCAAACTACTAACATCAGTCATTAACCTTGAATATAAAAAAATGTACACTGCATTTGGTTAGAACTGGACTGTTTACATAAAACAAAATCCTTTTCAAGAAAAATATGAAAAACTACATATAGATACAGGATCTTTGAATTTTTCTTATTACGTACCTTGATCAAAAGTTGTTTATTCCAATTAAATGATAGACGAGGGAGAAATAAAGAATGTTACAATTTTGGGATAAGGTAATAATGAAAGATTAGATCCATTTGAGGGTTTAAAATTATTTACATTAAAATCTACGAAACTTAAAAAAAAAAAGGAACTATGAATATTTAGTAACAAAACTCAAAATTGTAACGTTAAAAAACTTTGTAAAATGTAAATCTGTGTTTTTGTTGAGAAAAAAATACGTACAGAAGTACTGTCAGATAACATGCTGTTAAAACGTCGAATGATTCAGGCTATTTTAGTATTTACCAAGCAATTGAATATCACTCACACTTGGACTGTGAGCAGTCTGTCTCTTTTCCTCTGACTAATTACTTAAAGTCTTAATAAAATGACGAGTCGTTGAAAGGATTGTGCATGAGAATAGACCATTTTCCCATTTGTAGTTGCTGCTTTCTACAATGACAGTGGACTCAATTTGTACAGTCTTAGCCTAGCACTATGAAGTTAAATATTCCTAAATACCAACGTAGTTTTACATTACTTACAACTATTTGTATTGTTGGAGGTGTGACTTCTCGCTCTCTCTCACAAGTATTTTTGAATATGTAACCACAAAACGAGGCTAAGACTGTATAAAACGAATATGCAGTTATTTAAATTTGCAGCAACTAGGAATGAGAAACTTGTCTATTGAGTTACCAGGTCACTCGTAACACTCTGCGCTTGCACTTTTCATTTTAAATGAGAAAAAGAGGCTGCGTGCAAAACACGTTTGTTCAGAAGAAAGAGTTTCTTAGGACACTGTTTTGTGGTCTAAGGACAGAAAAAGAGCTAACCTGTTGTTGACCCCAAGTCAAATAGTCAGACTTGGTCGCCGCAAAATATTCATCCATGAGCTGCTGAACAACTTCCCTGTTGATAGCAACGAGAACACGATTAGTATATGTAATCGATCCTTTACGAGTTCAATATGGAATTAATTTGCACGAGTGTGTTTTAAAAATAATCAAAATTGCGTGAGCCCGTTAGAGCGAACGCAATTTGAGCTTTTTTAAAACACAAAAGTGCAAATCGAGTAAAAGGTTCGATTACATGTTAATCATATACCGAAAAATTATAAAAATTTGGCGGTGAAAAAGAAAAACTTGACAGTGACAACGTGACAATTCATGCCTCAATCGTTGTCATAGAAACTTCTCCATTTTGATCGGTTTGTTAGCTTTGGGATTGTAATTTTTGATTAATGAAGGTTTAGAAGTTGTATTAACTATGAAGAGAAGCGAAGTTATATTAAAGACACGACGTTTCGAGGG
>JANCMA020265371.1:0-12492 GCA_024336925.2 Zoanthus solanderi | reverse complement strand
GGCTCGAAAAATACACTTATAAACACAATACTTACCGAACTCTTCCTTACGTGACGGTTAGCTAGTGCAATTACATTTGGTGACGTCACGGAAAAGCTTAAGCCCACGGTAGAACAAAACAGCAGTAGTTTGCACAAAGAGATTCTGTGTTGAGCTTTCAAATTCATTTGCTCTTATACCCCTCAATTACTGTACTTGGAAATTTATACTGCCATGGCGAGTCAGAAAAGTGTTAATGGTCGTGATACACAAAGCTTTTTGAAACATTGTGTTTAATCGGAATTAATAGTTAGATGCAGTGTATAATGAAGTAACACTCTGTGTTTAACGTTAAAACAAGGGTGGTTTATAATCATAAAAGGAAAATACGAAGTGATACAATGGCAGTTGTCCAGACCTGGAACTTGAAATGTAATACCAAAAACGGCCAAGCAAGGCGAACAAATCGTTCACGTTTTTAAAATAAAGGTGTTGGAATCACTAAAATTTGTTTGTTGTTACCAACCTTTTATGATCAGATGAACGACAAACCTAATTCATAACAAACATCAAATAACTGAGATTTCTTAAGAAACTGTTGTAAAAAGAAACTAGACAATGATGCTCAAGGTTTAAGTTAAAGAGTATGCATCAGTGGTAATACTGACAGTCAGTGTATGTATGGTGAAACTGAATGGTTATGTAGGGTGAAACTGACAGGGTATGTATGGTGATACTGACAGGGTATGTATGGTGATACTGACAGGGTATATGTATGGTGATACTGACAGGATATGTAGGGTGATACAGACAGGGTATGTATGGTGATACTGACAGGGTATGTATGGTGATACTGACTGGGTATGTATGGTGATACAGACAATAACTAAAGGAATTTAGTACTGTATCTCTGGACACTACACGACTTAATTTGTGACACCACCATGATGCATGGAGAACATAAGGAAGAAATAGCAACTAATAAAGATCGTAGTAGAAGTGACAGAATTGAAGTCTGCAATGCCACATCAATATGTTTCGGGTGAATTGAAAAAATGCAGAGAGTTGCAGCTTTTTATGATAAGAAAAGAAGTGTACAAAGTTTATTTCAAATGGTTAGATGGAAGTTAATCAACTTGATATAAATAATACAGAAAAACAACAAACCATAGTTTTCTGCTCCAAGTTTTTTGGCAATTTCTAATCCTTTTCTAACCTGGGCAGCAGCACAAGCAAACACATGAGCATCAGGATTGGTTGCAGCTCCATTCATGTACCTTCAATCACAAAAATGTTAAAATGTATGTGATAGAAAACAACATCTAATGTATGTGATAGGATACCAACAGTTTAATAACTTCTAAACTTTAACTTTCTTCTTGTCTGATCTGAGCAAGTAATGTATTAGCTGTGGAGAAGGATGTCTGAACTTGGACCTTAATCAAAGAGAGTCTCAGGACAGCAGAGGAGATGAGGAAGAGAGCCAAAAGGTTGGCAGCTCACCAACAGACACGACTTAACAACCATTTGTGTCAATGCCGACTAACAAATAGTTAAAAGCCTGAGCAGCAGTCAATTAATAGGAACGTGATTTTTTTTTAAGAAACTAGAAATTCTTATCATCAGTTCACATATTTTTGATTTAACTAGAAATAGTTCTCACTACAGCTGCTATTGCCTTTACTAACATGTGATATTTTTGTAGTGATTTCATTTAACCGCCATCTCGTTAGCCTAATTGGTAAGGTGCCAGTCTATCGTGCAGGAGGCTCGGGTTTGATTCCCGGCCAGACCACCACTCAGGGTCTTAAAATAATTAAGGAGAAAGTGCTGCCTTTGTTCTAAAATCTGCAAATGGTTAGACTTTCGTGTCTTCTCGGATAAAGACGTTAAGCCGTAGGTCCAGTCTCTCTACACTCTATCCAGGGACTTAAAAGAACCCACACATTTGTCGGAAAGAGTAGGGTAGTGATTCCGGTGTTGTGGTCTGTCTTCTTCACTAGTACTGAGGGCATTTACAGTTATTAATGTATGTGAGCCGCTGTTGCGGACTATCTAAGACCCTCAAATGTTGAAAACTGTATTTATTTGTAATGCGCATTCGATCATATCCATATGAAAAATGGGCAATATAAATATTAAATATTATTTAACTCTTGAAATAGTTAAATGACTAAAACCCTGCTTACACAAGAAGATAAGTCCTTGACAAGGGAACAGTGTGTTATTTTCATGCATTTTTATTGGCATACAGAGCTATTTCTCTTTCTTACTCTTTCTTTCCAGGAATTTCTATTATGCCTCCTCAGATTTTGGCCTCTGGGACAAAACCCTGCAGAGGCAATAAAAATACATGAAAATAACACTATTACCTTGTCAAGGAAATCTCGTGTAAGTAGGGTTTTAGTACTGTATACCTATTTCAAGGTTTAAATGAAATCACTATTAATACATTTTATAAACACCACATCTTACTAACTTTAGGTGGGGGTAGCTGAGTATAGTGAAAACTATTTCTGGTGTATGTAGCTCTGGCTGTGTTTTTTCGTAAGACATATATATGCATGTGCATGCCAAAACGTTTGATTTCAGTACGTGATTTCGAATTGTGTAGTATAATTTGTTTTCAAGCAAATTAAATTTCACGGCTTTTAAGTATCCTTAGAAAATAATGTTTTTAAACTATTTTAAATTAGAAAAAAGCACTGTCAGTATAGATAGAAAAAGGCACCATCATGGCATTATTTATTATAATTATTATATTGTAAAATTTTTGAATCAAAGAAAAAAAAACAATATCATATTGGCCAAAACTCACCGTGGATGAGCAAACAAATTGCATGTTGCCCACAAAAGGCTAACACCTGTTTTCTGTTGCAATTCAAGAGCCAAGTTTGTAATTTCATCAAGATTATCATTCGTTTCCATCAGATTGCTTCCAGCTGGCGATATATCTCTAAAGGATAAAAACAAGATTAAGCAGTTGTATTTACAGTAGCTCCTCTCACATAAACAGTCTAAGCTGTTAAAAGCAAATACAAAAAAACGTATTAAAGAAGAATTTTCTGAGCTTAGTAGCATACTGGAGCTGGTGCAAATCTCTGGTTTGTAGAGTATTAGGCAGACGAGTGTCTTTGACTTCCCCTGGACAGGACACTAATTCATCACAGGTTACCTCCTAGCAGATGCTGATACTATACTCTACAGAATTTTCTGATCCTGTATTGGCTGTAAGGATGGAAATCTGAGTCAGCCTTACTGTCAGAGCCAAGAGGCCAGTGGAAAAGGTCACACAAAAACTTTAATGATATAGTTTAGATATATGTAAGCAAAATGCTAGAATTTGAACTTCTAGATGTTGTGATTAAAAGAAGAGATTTTACATCTGATTATCCTAGTTGGTAAGGTACCAGTCTAACTTGCGGGAGGCTTGAGTTTATTTCCCAGCCAGAGCATAAAATTAACACTCAGATTCTTAAGATAATTGAGGAGAAGGTGCTTCCTTTGCCTTAACATCTGCAAGTGATTGGACTTTCTTGTCTTCTCAGATAAGGAAGTATCTGTGTTTCATGTGTGTCTATCATGTGAAAAGTCTCCGTCCACCTCAGAGTGGTAAAGATGGTTTCCCCAATTATAAGTAGGCCTTTGGCCAGCTAGTAGACTTGACACCTAAATTATTATTATTATTATTATTACTATTATTATTATTATTATCATTATAAATTATTATTATTATAAAATTATTCTAAATTAAAGCCTAAATTAAATTATTGCTCGGAGTGATGAGCGTAGCGAACGGAGAGCAAGTCTAATTTTGAGCAGAGGGGGAGTTGATTCCAAGATTATTGGGGTTTGGATCACAGTCGGGACCATTCAGAACGTTTCCTGCTTTACGAATTGGTGTCATTTTGCTTTTTCGTACATCTCCGTACGCCATGGCATCGGTCAGCAGTAAAATGTTATCGCACGTGCGTGAAATGTTTATAGGGATTGGATTTTGGGGTTTGGATCGCTCTCGGCGCCATTCGGGACATTTCCTGTTATTTCGAACAATGTTCGAGTGACAATACACGATTACGAATAGCGCCGGAGTTTAGTGTCCCTCTTGGTCAGCGTGGTGTTTCTCAAGTCGATACCTTCATCTTGCGTTGCGTTGGTGTGCTCGTAGTTTTCGGGTAATTAAAGGCATGAATTTTCTTTATTACATTCGCGAAACTGATCTTAGCTTTCACATTGTGTTATCAGACTTGTTTAGATTGATTTCTAGTGAGTTTATTCGAAATTTAGCGGATAAATTTACTGTAGCTACAGATTTCGCTGAGTGTTGAAACTCTTGAAATTGATTTTACTATATAATGTATGTACAATCATTTTAAATTTAAGTCCGAGCATTACCCTATTGACAGATATTCCTAGTTATAATTATATATTCTAAATTAGCCTTTTCTTGTACAAAAGGCATAACTTGCAAGGCAGCAGGTGGTTTAGATTTAAAGTTTTCCTTCTCCTAGCCTTTGCCTGATTAGGCATACCCTACAAGCATTTAGGCAGCAGGGACTCTAGACAGAGTGGACCTGGGAGCAATGGCTGATTAAAGGGTAACTCCACTTTCCTTACAACTTTGAAATTCCTAAATCAGAGCCTCACCACTGGGTGCATTTTATAGTCATGTTCAGAACTTAATATATAATAAGTACAAACATGTACTGTATTTATAGTGATGATCGTCCTTAATGGTCTTGTCAGCCATTTTTTGAAGTCAAGTACTGTATGACTAATGTCAAATACCTAGCTAAGCTGGACCTAGCTGATATAAAGTTATATGTTGAATGTACAATGTACATAATAAACATTAATATTGTAGTTATACATGTACAGACATTACTTAATTCGGTTACACAGAATCTTCTCTAAATTCTCTTTTTTGCACTTTACATTCAGTCTGAACAGCAGAAAAGTACATGCCTGTCATGGAAAGTCCAATATTTTGTTCCAAGTTTTTCAAAAAACTCAAATGAAGCTCTCAGTCGTCTCTTAGCATTTTCCATACTGTTCGAACCATCATCCCATGGTCGACAGAGGGTGGGGAAACCAAATGGATCAGCACCTTGAAAACAAATCTTAAATCAGCTTTTACATCTTACTTTTGGGAAGTTTGAAATTTATCAACCAATTAAAAAGGGGAAGGGTTTTAAATATACAGTATCATCAAATATAGAGGGGATAATTATGTCATGATCAATCAGCTTTTAGTCAATTAAGATTACTGTAGTTATATACAGTTTCACAAAATTACAAGTTGTTAATAAAGCTGTTTGACATTTCCAGCTTCATAATGTTTGTTTTTCTGATACAGTATAAGCTAACCTTTTAACAATCAGCTGAACATTTGAAAATATGTGCAAAAACTTCATATATTAGGGGTGTTAAACAATGCTTCTCCTTACCAAATTTCAGGTGTAAGAAATTAATTTTTTATTCCGACTGTATAAATACCATCATTTCTAAAATTAAATATAATATAGAGCTTAAAGAATAGATTCACCAAACACAAAATATATAAGAGCACTTCTGAAGAGAGTCTTGAAAAAATAATTATCTAAAAGGCTTGGATCATGTGTACTATTGCACCCACCTCGATGCTATATTGGCCAATTAATAGCTATATCACAGAGGAGAGTGATACTGTAGTACACATGATCCAAAAACTGTACCTGTTCCTCTGAATGTATGCCAATAACACACTGAGAATCTGCACCAGTCTTCCATTGTCTTGCCCATGATAGTCTAATAGTAAAAAAAAGCCAAATACTGTATCATTCAATACTGGTTAATCCTCTATTCTCCATAATTTGTACAAATTAATGTAATATTTGGAGAGTTTTCATCTTTTGCAGCATAACTGTTATCGAATCAATTCCTCATTTAATTTCTCTTTTCCAGACCTGCTAACTCACCTGATTTCATTGCGGGTGACACCGTCTGGTTTTTCAACAAATCTCCAGATCACCTGATCAAAGGTCGGTTTCACCCGATTTCTACTTTAACTTTTGAACTACAAAGAAAAACATCAACAATTTCCCTAATTTTCTCCAACAACACAGACTTTCTGGTAAATTTTGGTTGATATAAATAAAATTTCTTGAACAAAATCGGTAAAATCAATGAATTACATTATAACTATCGATGTTCAAGTTTAAAGATCGAAACTGTCCTTATCAACCAATTGCAAGTCGCCATTTTGTATTTTAAAAATGCAGTAAATTATCCACTAATAAGTTATTAATTAATTAAAAACTTGAGATGTTTAAAACCTCCAGATATTTTGCACAATCTTCAGAATTTTCATGATATGTTTTAAAAATCTCCAGATTTCCATTAGCTTATAGGGGTTGGCAGGTCTGCTTTTCCAAAGGTGGAATCTTCTATAACAAGAGGCTCATTACGCCTTTACTCGTGGTACGTGTGGGACCAGGGACAAATCCCAAATATGGCAGTCACTGGACCGAATCGCTAATCGCGACATGAAAAAAAAAGAAAAAACAAAAAAGAAAAAGAAATGGAACCCAAACATTGACTCGTGGTACCACAAGTAATAATACAACAACAACAGATTTATTATTAATGGTCATGAAAACATTTACATATTAATGTAAATTAATGAAATGAACTAAAAAAAGAAATAAATTACCAGCTCTGCATAAAACGTTTAACGCTAATTAAGACAGGAGGTGAACTGGATTCAATCAATAACAAATTTACATAAATTTATAAGAGAAGAAGGAAAAGATGGAAAAGAGCTGATGTCTTATAAATTAAATCAAAGTATAATCTCTGCTCCATCTGATCTTTTTTAAATGCATATAAATTTGAGAAGGTCATTAAGACATGTACTGAGAGTCTAATTGAAGATGATTAACTATCAAAGTGTCAACTTCAAAACAGTCATCTCTGTTTCTAAGTGTATCAAACAGTAATGTGCAAATTTTTTTCTTAAAAACTGGCCTAGATTCATCTTTATAAGGGGGGTATGCTTTCCCGTATTTAATATATACACTCGTGGGAACCAAACATAGATTGTAGTCATTGACATTGTGTATTATTAAAAAATATGGCTTTCTGACATCGCAAATTTTCCTACTGATAGATGAAACTTATGCTTACGTTAGCTGACTTTTGATTATCGCTATTTGAATAAAATATTAGTCTCATAATTCTAAACAAATGATTTTGAGTTCAAACAGGGATATTTAATAACCGACGTGTCTAGATACCCGAAAGCCGGGAAGTGTTTTCAAAAAACTAGATACCCGGCAGTCAGAAATTTTGACCAATTTTCTCCAAATTGCTCGTTTAATTCCTCTAAAAACATCAGATATTTGTTTAGAGATCTCAAGCGACTATAAGTATTGCCTTGGGTTAAAAGTAGAAGCGTTTAATAACGGATTAAAGCTGAAGTATATTGTTTATACAAATAGTTTTATTACAAAATCACTTATGATCAACTATACATGTACGTCCGTTCCAACCAACAAAAAATTTAAAAGAAACAAAATTTAAACAAGTGTCAGCTCATGGAAACTGGCAAACTGTCTGTCGCGGCAACAGTTAAATTAGAAAGTTATGCGTGATAAGCGTGACAAGTATATCAAAGTTGGCATTGTGCAACGTGGCATATCAATTCTGGCGTGAATAACTTAATTTTTTACAAAACAAAAAAATACCGCTAAAAATTATTTCTATGGCTCCATTCATGATAATAAAACTGACAGAAGAAACCTAATTTCATACAAAAAACTTTTTAGAAGAATACAAATACAATAGCACCAAAAATGTCCTACAAACACTGAAACAGAAATGGGGATTTCGACTACATACAACATGAAAACATAGTTAACAATTTCAATGAAAATCTCTAGGAAAGATAAAAATCTCCAGCCTTGGTATATAAATCTAAATACCTTCTTTTACTGCGGTTTGATTAACGTTTACTTCTACTTTGCTTTCAGCAGCCATTTATATCGGAAGGCAAAAACCAACTGGTCGGGCTGTAAAGCCTACAATGAATTGTGGGACACCTTGTCCCCATCTGGGGGAGGGTGGGAAAATTCAACCACAAATCCTGTTTTGGCAAATTCAGCAGAAAAATTATCAGTTAGAAATGACGTTTTTCTTGAGAAAAGAAGAATAGTTTTAAGACTTTAGTTTATTTGTTTTGATAGCATACTAGCTGGTCCAATATAAACATTTAACGTTGTTTGACTGTCAGTCAACATTACAAAAAGCTAATAATTTAAGTCAAGTGGTACAAAGCGGAAAATGCTTCTTAATAGTAGGAAAGCCAAAGAGATGGAAAATGAACAAGGAGACTCGATAAAAATAAACAGCAATAGTCAGGAAAATTTTCTGTCCAAAGGTAAGTCGATTATTTTCCTAGCAAACAAACGCTATCAGAGATTGAGTTGATAAATGCACGAGTGCATGCAAATTTCTTATTAGATGTATGTTTCTCGTTTACCTCAGAGAATATGAAACGAAAACATGTATTTATTCAATATGTTGTAACATCTGGAGTGGGGCTCTAACATATTATCATACTGTGTTTCTTATGTACCATGAGTCTGCCTGCTTTTTTATACCGCGGCATTTGATTATATAAATATTTCACTGTGAAATGAACGGCGACTGTTTCAAAAATTCGACTACTGAAAAGAATAAGTTTTGAAATAAAACAAAATATGGGCTTACATTAGCAAATCCACAAGGAACCTGATAACAATAATACTTTAACAACAAGAATGATTATACACAATAATTACAATTTAAAATTGTATCTGTAACTCTTTGTTCATCAGTTAATCAATGACATCCACAGACCAGCCCTTCATTTATTATAAGAAATTAATAATTAAAAACATTTTCTCCTTGCCTTCATAGCATGGTGAAAACCGTGGCCAACATTTGGGAGAATTCAAGAGCAGATGAGAGAAAACCCATTTGGCCTGCAGTCAAATGTGCTTCTACCTGCTCAAGAATTCTCACAAATTTTAGCAAGGTTTTTACCATGTTATATTATGAAGGCACTGATATCGCTCTAGAGAACATGTTTTATTTCTTTTTTTAAATTATTATTTTTCTACTTAACAATAAGAAAGATGATATTCAAAGTGCATAATTTATGTATAGTTTTATTTCTTAAAATTCTTACAAGTTAGAGACAGCCAATCATATTGCTCAAATCGTTTTTGTGTTTCAATCATTTAAGAAATAAAACATGTTTTCCGTGCCTTCATAGCCTGGTGAAAACCGAGGCGAACGTTTGGGAGAATTCGAGAGCAGATCAGTGAAGACCTGAGACTCAGTCGAGGGTTTTCACCTGCTCGAGTTGGGTCTGCGGGATGAAAATAAGTAATTTAATATGGCGGCCTTTTCCCGCTTTTCAGAAGACGTTTCGGAAGAGGAATTTTAAAAACGCTCTTATTCAAAAAGAAATTCCACAGAAAACTAGAATAGCAAAAAAATATTGTCTAAAAAATCTCAAAGGTAAGAAAGAAAAAAAATAATTTGAAGTATCAATTTGACAGTTTCACTCGACCAATAGTCGCTGGTGTATCATCAGCATTGATTGTTTGAATAAATTCAATAACTATTTATCAAAAAAAGTTTTGTTGTTCTTGTGTTTCTTCTTCAGAGATTTCTACTAAAACAATTAAAATACTCGCTCTCAATTTCTATCGCCAATCGAGAGGATAACTCGGACTTCGCCTTCGTCATTCTGTCAGGCGATAGAAATTTCGAACTCGTATTCTAATTGTTAATTATACGAGTTCTTATTAAAATCTTTCCCTCCCCAGGGTGTGACATATGTAGTGAAAAACATGAAGGCGAGTGCCCCATGCACGGTCCGTTACACTCACTAAGAAAACTAGTGAGTGCTGGACAGTCGAACAGTCCCTTGGAAAATGGCTCGGTATTAAAGTTCCCAGATGAAGTATGCCTGTGCACGTCGAGTATACCTTGTATGGGATACGGCGTGTGCGCGCGTAAACGGATTCCCGCGGGAACATGGATAGGACCCTACGAGGGAAAGCTGATGAGGCCCGAGGATATTAAAACAAACACTGACACGGAGTACATGTGGGAGGTAGGAATGAATGATTTGGAGATTGTAGATTAGAGGCAAAGCAAACTGATAGAAGGTGCGCCAAGCGGAGCGAGTTAAGTAACAGCTATATCCCACGTGTGGGAGGTAAGCCGTGGCGGTATAAACCGACACGCAAAGTTTCGTTATGTCTGGCGCCAGCCAGGAAAGTCAGAAAAGGACTGTTGTTTTAGTATTCACCAAAATATATGGACAAAAGCGTAAATGTTTTTCAAAGACTGACTGTGTTTATATTAGGCAATTGAAATCCCGCCGCGCCTTGAGATTATCCACTGGGTATATGTTCAGCTCTTCATAACCGTTGGTAGAAACTTAACAGCCTGTAGTTCTTTCATGCACAGCAAAAGGTTGAACAGTGAGTGTTATAGTTCAGCATTTTACTTCAGACTGGCAATAAATTTTCTCTCAATTACTGTTCGCTTGACCTTATCGGCTAGTATAACGCTTCACCAGACTCAGTGTTCAATATTATAGTCATTTACACATAAAGTTGTCGATTGTATTTTTCACAACATTTGCACATGCATGTAACAAAGCAACCATTGCCCGTCTCCAATAAACTGGTACGCGTCAACCCTTTTCTTCTATTTTTAGCGCCCGCGCTCCCTTTCACATAACTTGTAGTTTATACAATCTTCGGATTGTTTTTAAACAACACTGTCGTGGATTTTCAGCAAGTATCTTGAAAGAGAAATCTTTTGTTCTTACCGGCAAAGCCAAAAAAAAACAATTTTTGTTACAGTAGAGGGTCCTGAAGGGGCGGTACAAATCCTATTTCCCAGCCCATTTTTTTCCAAATCCCACTTTGCAATTCTCAAATCCCATTCCCAGTTTTGATTTTTAACATTTTTTCCCCATTCCCAGTGGCTTGAATCCCGATTTTCTCAGGGCAAAACCTGCCAATTCCAATTTCCATTTTACCCCTTCAGGGCCCTCACAGTACACTCATTCATCATAAATTATAGGAAGAAGTGAATCTCCGCTGGAGCTTCGTAGCTTTCGATATTCTGACAGCTAAGTTTGCACTTTCTGCAGTAATGAAGAGGAAAAGTTACCCTCGCACGTGGCCATTTTATGAGTGATTTTATAAGTTATCGCCGATTTGCACTGCTTTTGAAGCAAAACATAAGCCCGACTAATTTTTGTCTCTCTCTACCCCCCCAAGGTATTCCATGACGGTCAAGTGAGTCATTATCTTGACGGTAAGGATGAAATCAATTCCAGTTGGATGCGCTTTGTTCACTGTGCTCGCCACAAGAAGGAGCAAAACATGGTAGTGTTCCAATACCACGGTTGTGTGTATTATCGCACAATACAAGATATATTACCCGGTCAGGAGTTATTAGTCTGGTATGACAGTCGATACTCGCAGTTCATGGGTGTCCCAGTGGCGCTTAACGATTCAGGAAGCCGTGGTAAGTTATGATTCTACATGAAGATTAATGGCAAAATGCTAATGTTTCACTTGAATTTAAAACCAAAGAGCTTCGTTCCAATTTCTAGCCTGGGCCAAAGCGCCGCTCTCTGGCCTGTTACATTAGTAGTAAAACTGAATTTTCTTGCAAAAACCAAATCTTTTGTTTGTTGCCTTGTTTATGGTAGAAATTTATTGCGATGTAGGTTGTTAAGATGGACGAGCTGTTTGCCCTCGCGCCGCTCACATTCGAGACCCGCTATTGGACCCTGGGGTTTGTGCTTAGCTAGAATTTGGCCGGTCTCAATATGACTCTGAGAAGTTTTCTTCGGGTACTCCGGTTTTACCAATTAACAATATGGACTTGAGTCATATAGGGGAACCAAAATGTAAGTTTAGGTGACTGAGGTAGGATCTGGTACGGCTGGTTATGCCACTATTTTCTTAGCACAAGGTCCCAGGTTCGGTCAAGGGCTTTGGCGAAATTTCTGCCTTCTTTGCCGCCGAAGCTTGCCAGTCAGCTTTCCATTCTTAAGAGGTCAGAACATCAGCAAATATGTGATGGATTAGTGTCTTATCCACGCAGGAGGGGTCAAAGACGTTTATATCAACTTGACACTACAGGAGCTGGAGATAAACACCGGCTGCAACAAGCTACTTGGCTTAGCTTAGCTGACTAAGGTTTCCATCCTTACGAGTCGATAAATAGAGTACCAGCGTTAGCTAAGAGTTACGTGCGATAGATTTGTTTTCCGTCCAGGGAGAAGTCAAAGACTCTGATTCGCTTAATACCGGCGATAAGCACAAGCTTCAATACGCGTTTACACTCCTTTATTTTTATAAGAACGTCGAATTTTTCATTTGAGGCTGAACGTTCTTAAATATTTTCGGGATATCAGCCTCAAATGTTCTTAAACATGTTCTTAAAATATCTTTA